>CAJNOP010002516.1:3764-15617 GCA_905250075.1 Rotaria sp. Silwood1
TATTGGGGGTATCCTTGGGTTCTCAAGACCTATTATTCGGGGGTACCCTTAGGTCCTCCAGTCCTACTATTAGGGGTACCCTAAGGTCCTCAGGTCCTACTATTAGGGGTACCTTTAGGTCCTCAAGCCCTACTATTAGGAGGTACTCTTAGGTCCTCCAGTCCTAGTATTAGGGGAACCCTTAGGTCCTCAAGTCCTACGATTAGGGGGTACCCTTAGATCCTCCAGTCCTACTGTTCGTGGGACCCTTAGGTCCTCAAGGCCTACTATTAGGGGGTACTCTTCAGGCCTCCAGTACTACAATTGGGAGGGACCCTTGGGTCCTCAAGTCCTACTATAGGGGGGTACACTTGGGTCTGCAAGTCCTACTATTGGGGGTACCCTTAGGGCCTCAAGCCCTACTATTGGGAGGTACCCTTGGGTCCTCAAGTCCTAGGATTGGGATACCCGCCAATAGTAGCACTAGAGAACCTACGGGTACCACCCAATAGTAGTGCTGGAGGTCTCAAGGGTACACCCTAATAGTAGGGTTTGAAGACCTAAGGGTACCCCAATTGTAGGAGTGGAGGACCTGGGAAAATAACATCTCGTCTCACCCCATTTTTACGACCTCCTGGTAAATTAGTGTGCTTACGATCCCCGGACTTGAAGGAAATGTCATGGTGTTCGGAATGGAGTTCGTAAATGAAATACAACAAAAATACAGGGTGTTCGGAATGAAGCCTGTGCAGGAGTTCGGAATCAATTTGTACAATAGCCGTTTCAACGATTATAACCATTGAAAAAGCTATTTTCAGAATTGATTCCGAACTCCATATAAATTTTTCTCTTTACGAACATGAAAATTTGGCTGAAGATCGGAATCCGAATGCCCGGATGGTCGTAATGACGAATACATGAGGGTCGTAATAAAAAAACGACACAATTGTCGTAAGTATGTTAAGTTTTGTTCACGTGTGAGAGAATATGAAGTGATATGCTAGTCTCGCAATCTAAAATCATGTATAGAGAACGCTTTGATGAATTCAAGCAATCAAACGTGTGCTTCTGTTCACTATTATAATTCTAGTGTTAGTTACTATTCTCCTAATTCCTTCAATACACTCTATTACAAATGGCAGTTTTATTGAAAGAAAAGATATACATGTTTATTCATAACTCTACTGTTAATGTACATCATCGCTCCATTCATGCTTTGATGGATGTCTACGCTTCTTGACTCTAGCTATTTGTTTATTCTTCGATGTTGTAGCAGTGAGACATTGTTGAGAAGATGACGTGGAAGAGGACGATGAAGTAAAGTTAGACTCCAACAAGAAAGAAGATTCTATTCATTTGAATCATTTTCTAGAAATAAGCAATAAAAGAAAACCAACCCACTTCTTTATCATAGTACAGGGTGTAAAAAAACCATTACGCCCCCCTTCCAGACCTAAAGACCAAATAGTACCCCCAACAATTTTATACCAAATGAAAGCCCGCAAAAAGTTACGTCTAGTGGTATAGTCAGAACAAATATAGTTTGTAATATTATAACGATTCTAGGCTCAATACATCATTTTCACTTATATATCACAATCTCGAGTACGTCAAAAGCCGTTGTGCTCAACAGTAACTTAAGTTGTGAATCATTAATTATTCAGTTTATTGATAATATTGAATACTAAAAAATGCTTTTTCGAAAGTTTCAGAACTTCGTATGACCCCCATCAGCAGCCTTGAGAGCATCAAATCTTTTTCGCATCGAGCATAACAAGTCAATAAAAAGATCTGTATCATTTTCAAGATCTTTGAGCGTATTCTCCAAATTTGTTTTCAGTGCATCGTAATTGTATCTGCTACGACGATCTTCATTTGCCATTAGTTCCTCAACTTTATCTTTAATAATTGCACCAATATTTTCTGCTGGATTCATGTCAGGACTATTGCCTGGCCAAATTGAATTTCCCCAGAAATTCACATTCTCATCTTCTAAAAGATGTTGTGTTGCATTCGCTTTCATACAAGGTGCCTTGTCGTGAAGAAATATCACTTCGTTCGTATCGAGAACATTGGACGAATCACGAAGAAATGGGATCACCTGTTGTCGAAGGATAGTGTCACGAAAATAAGCGCCATCCCAAGACTGTCCATGTTCTTTTAGCACCCAAAGTAGTTTTTTTGCAGTAAACATGACGAAAACCCCAATACATGTTGCATTGTAAACCATCTCTCGGTATCTTTCATCATCACTGATGTCTTCAATACTTCTTGCCCAAATTCGATCATTTTGATGGTTTGGTTTTCTTACAACATAAATGTAAAATTCATCCGAAGGTGCAACATGTAGAAAATCTTCTTCAGTCCAATCAGTAAGAAAATTTGCTAGCCACTTGCGATCTTCGATATGTGTATTTGTCTTCAGTGGCTTGGCAATCGCATGGAAAGCTTTTAATCCTTGCCGATGGCGTTCATTGTAAATAGTCATGTGACTCACCCGCTGTTTTGTTTTCTCTAAAATCTCTCTTGCAACTTTTCGACAGCTACTGCTTTTGACACCACTTGCAGAAGAGATAATGTTTCTGCTCTCCTGATTAAGCACCTGGGGTCGACCACTGCCATATTGTGTATAACATTCTTCGATAGATTTATTCCAATTTCGTCGTACCCAATCTTCACTGCGACGTAGCTTCTCGGAAATCCAAGGGCGAGTAATAATTGAGTCTCCTGTTCTTGCAATCAGTTCGTCACGTATTTCACGATATGTGACACATCGAATTCTGTCAACGAATCGTTGCTCTTCCGAATCATGAAGCAGATTAGCCATTTTGGTTTTTCAATTAATGTACCATAGAATTTTTTATTAACTAATCAGCAAATTGTTCAACGTCTAACCTGAATAAAAATTACTTGCGCGGACAACAGATACTCAGAAAGAAAATCAATGAAAAAAGTTGAAAATATTTCGACACTCGACCATTTTCTTTTCTGTATTCTCTTCTTATCTGTTCGTGCATAAATGTGCACATAACTTTCTTTTTTTCTGTTCCTTCTTCTCGTTATCAGTCATCAATAGTAAGGCTTTTGATAATTCACACTAAACATTACTCAACTCGCTCACGTGCTTTGTGATACTCAAATATAACATTAGAAAACGAAAATTTGGCAAAATACGTGACATATTGGTCTACGATATCGTACATTTAATAAAAACTTGGAGCCATGAAAACTACGATCTATTAATACGTAATTCGAAAGTGAAGAAAGATAACTTGTATCATTTCAATTGATATGAGACTGTCATACATAAGTGAAAATGATGTATTGAGCCTAGAATCGTTATAATATTACAAACTATATTTGTTCTGACTATACCACTAGACGTAACTTTTTGCGGGCTTTCATTTGGTATAAAATTGTTGGGGGTACTATTTGGTCTTTAGGTCTGGAAGGGGGGGCGTAATGGTTTTTTTACACCCTGTATATTTTCGAAATGTATACTTTTCACTTCGCCATGAAGGTTCAGTCGGATTTATCTTTACTGGCCATTTACTTGTGTAGCCAATCATATTTGAAAGTAGACACTGTCCTTTTTTACTTTATATTATATTTTATTTTCACCTGGACTGTTGACACATTTTGGTATCATGAATAGATTAAAAGACGAATATTAGAAACAACTTCTAAAACTAGAGCATAGAGAGTATAGGTAGAGAAAGAATAATCTCCTACTCATATAATTATGAAAGTAATCAAAAATGCGATTTATTATTGTCTATAAAAACAGAAAGTCTTTATATCACTTACAATTTTCTGATAAATTCTTTTACGAACTCCATGTTAAAGTCCTCTGAGAATTACTTTCCGAACATCCGACCGTGCTCATTCCGATCTTCACGTATTACATAAAACACAGCAAAAATACTCTATTCCGAACACCCGGTAAACACATTACGATCTTCCTGCTGTCTCTTACGACCTCCGGTACATAGGTGTTTACGAACTACCGTCATAAATTTCTACGAAAAAAATCATCTCCGAACACCCGGTAACATTTACCGGTGTTCGTAAGAAGTGAGACGAAACGTAAGTCACCCGAGGACCTAAGGGTACCCCCAATAGTAGAACTGGAGGACCTAAGGGTACCCCCTAATAGTAGGGGTTGAGTACCTAAGGGTACGCCCAATAGTAGGACTGGAGAACCTGAGGGTACCCCCAATAGTAGGACAGGAGAACCTAAGAGTACCCCCTAATAGTAGAGCTTGAGGACCTAAGGGTCGCCCTAATAGTAGGGCTTGAGGACCCAAGGGTACCCCCCAATAGTAGGACTGGAGGACCTAAGGGTACCCCGTAATAGTAGGGCTTGAGGACCTAAGGGTACTCCCCAATAGTAGGACTGGAGGACCTAAGCGTACCCTCAATAGTAGAACTGGAGGACCTAAGGGTACTCCCTGATAGTTGGGGTTGAGGACATAAGAGTACCCCCTAATAGTAGGGCTTGAGGACCTAAGGGTACCCCCAATAGTAGGATTGGAGGACGTGAGGGTACCCCCAATAGTAGGACGGGAGGACCTAAGAGTACCCCCTAATAGTAGAGCTTGAGGACCTAAGGGTCACCCTAATAGTAGGGCTTGAGGACCTAAGGGTACTCCCCAATAGTAGGACTGGAGGACCTAAGAGTACCCCCGAATAGTAGGGCTTGAGGACCCAAGGGTACCCCCTTATAGTAGGGCTTGAGGTCCTAAGGGTACCCCCCAATAGTAGGGCTTGAGGATCCAAGGGTATCCCCCAATAGTAGGACTGGAGGACCTAAGGGTACCCCCCTTATAGTAGGGCTTGAGGACCTAAGGGTACCCCCAATAGTAGGACTGGAGGACCTAAGGGTATCCCCCTTATAGTAGGGCTTGAGGACCTAAGGGTACTCCCCAATAGTAGGGCTTGAGGACCTAAGGGTATCCCCCAATAGGAGGACTGGAGGACCTAAGGGTATCCCCTAATAGTAGGGCTTGAGGACCTAAGGGTGCCCCCAATAGTTGGACTTGAGGACCCTAGGGTATCTGTATAGTATTGCCAAATCCAAATGGTTTGGGGCGTTGAGCACTAATTCTAAAACAAATCCAAACCAAATCCAAACCTTGAGTATCAAATCCCAATCGAAAACCAAGCAGTGGATAACAAATCGAAACCAAATCCAAACACCACGTATCAAATCCAAATCCAAACCAAGACCAAATCCAAATCTTATTTCGAATCCAAATCCCTAATAGCAAATCCCAAGTACTCGGGTTTGTTACATCCCTAGTCCAATCACATTTGTTACCCGGACACATGCTTTCCAATCACATTTGCTTCCCGGCACATGCTTTCCAATCACATTTGCTCCCCCACTTCACTTGACCTTAAGCTACGGCTTTTTCGTTGACAAATTCAACATAATGGGCGTTGATGTGGGTGTGGGTGTGGCTAGGGTGTGGGATGTGGATATGGGTATGGGGTGGGTGTGAGCGTGGATTAGAGCCTTCGGGTCCAAGATTTTTGGACCCGGACTCGGACGCGTTTACAATTTGCTACGCCTGTACTCGGAACCCGACGCGCTTGTTTAAAAAATGTTGAACCCGGCCCCGCTTGTTTAAAAATGTTGGACCCGGATGCGAATAAAGGAAAGATCTATATTTACAGCCACCACCCACACCCTTTTCCTATTTTATTTGTTCTATGTTCTTCATATATTCATAGATCCATACTACCACCTTTCGAAATTCTGATAAAACTGCAGTAAAATTAGCTATATATTTAAAATTAATTGGTGAATATTCAGGAATCTTAAATTCTGCACGAATTTCTAATCATCTCATTCTTTTCATAATTTTACCAATTTTTAAGTCTTTAAAAATTATATTGAATTTGTCAACAAAAAAATCGTAGCTTAAGGCCAAGTGAAATTGGGGAGCAAATGTGATTGGAAAGCATATGTTCGGGGAGCAAATGTCATAGGAGAGCAAATGTCATCAGGAAGCAAGTATCCAGGGAGCAATTGTCATAGGAGAGCAAGTGTCCGGGGAGCAATTGTCCTTGGGGGGCAACTGTTCTTGGGGAGCAAATGTCATGAGACCAAATGTCGCGGAAGCAATTGTCCGGGGAGCAATTGACGCGGGAGCAAGTGTCCGGGGAGCATCATCCATGAATTCGGGTTTCGGGTTTTCGGAAATAAAAACCCGATTGAGAGAACCTAGGATCAATGGATTGAAAATTCGATACTCTATGCCTCCACGACGTTTTCAAGGTTCTTGGTGCTATCTTTAAGAAGAAAAGAGCTTGGAGCTAATAGATAGTGGTATTTTTAGACGTATTTTTGAAAATTATATTTGGGTATTTCCATGGGAAATCTCCCGTGTTATACAAAAGTATCTCCTATCAACATGAAACTTTCAGAGTTTGTAGAGCTCGATTTGCTGATTATTTTGATCTAATTAGATTTCAAAAAATATTTTGCCATCCATGATTTACAGCCGTCAACTTTTCACCATTTGTATGCAAGAAAAATTCTTTTTGTTTTCTGCAGAATTTTGTCTGGGCGTTTTTTCTTCGGTATTTTTTTATCGCTGGAATTTTTCAATAGGCTACGTTTGTTCAGTTTTTTGCGCTCTATCGATTGAACTATTTCGGAAACTAGCTTGGAGTGAGTAAGACGTAGTCAGTATCAAATTTTGGAAATTCTGAGTGGTGTTCATTTTGACTAAAAAAGCTCAACTTTCCAAATTTCCCGAAGAATCGAAATAGTGGAGAAGATAGAGCGAAGTTCGCTCTACAAGATGGTATGTATGGCTGTTCGAGGCATTCAGGTATATTAAAATAGAAAGCCTGACAAAAATGGTCAAATTTTCACGTTTTTACCTAATTTTTCGCTATTAAGTAATTATGTAATCCTGTTAATGTCAAGTGATCAACTTTTGCTACGTGCTAGACACACTTTGATCATTCATATCATTAATTTTCTTTTAAATGACGATCAAAAAACTTTCTTTTTTTTGATTATTTGACTCTTTCTGTATAATAAATGACGAGGATACATTGTTTGAATGTTGATTATATTTTGCCATTCATGTATCATTCTAAAACTAATTGTTTACCATTTAAAAATGTTTTCTTCAAAGAAAAAGTATACCCATTCTACTCGTCATATGAAGGGCACTAAAATTTGAAGGCGTTCATCGCACCTCGAAAGTCATCATCCAAAGAAAGAAGTGGTGACACCGAATTCGAGTATTTCTATCCAGATGCACGTATAGGATTGTGTTGTCTTTGTCATTGACTGTGTTAGATGCAGAATCTCGACTTCTTTCGAATGGTTTTGCTTTCGAATAAGATCACCATATAAAAGAGTAACGTGGGTGGGTATCGGTGTAAGGGTGTCAGTCAAGTCGCAACAAACGGTTGACCATTTACTGAGTGTGTTGCACATATTGTCAACAGCAAAGCATGGAAACAGCATGGTATCATTGAATTTTTGCCAGCTAGAACATGTGTAGAAGACGAAAGGCTTTCATCCAGATTGGTAGCCAGAGGTCGGTGGTATCCCCATGATTCTAAGTTAGACAATGAGACTTGCTCAAAATGGTACCATTCGATAGACCACGAAATTTTCCAGCTGGGACAGTAAACTATAGCATTATCGCAGGTCGAAAGACGAATCAGGACAGCAAATCCTGTTAGAAATACAGTTTTTCACAGTAATTCGCATGAAAATCTCACGAGGGAACATATCCAACTGTCGGACGCCGTTCGGACTCATATTTTTCCTATGAGTAGAAGTCAGTAAGAGTAAAAAACCTTGTAATGATTTGTGCCCATGACTTCTTTCTAAGGAGATATCGAGCTTTTAGTGAGTTTTCTGTGTATCACGCTACTTTTGCAGTAAACCTATATTTTTAAATTCTGCCCCGAAGCTTTGTCTACATAAAGGCTTCAGCTAGACAAGTTTATACAAAAAGATTTCAGAACGTTTGAAAAAAGTGTTTCTGAAATATAGAACTATTAAGACAGAGAACCTTTTTCGTAGATAGTAATGACAGCATGCATTTTTTGAACAGATGATACCTCAGAAATATTTTCTTCAAAAGTTCTGAAATTATTTATACAACCTGGTCTAGCGCAGTCCTTGATGTAAGCAAAGTTTCAAGTTAGAATTCAAAGATATTGCTTTGCTGAAAAATTGGGGTGGTTTACAGAAAACTCACTAAAAGCTCGATATCTCACTAGCAACAAGTCATGGGCATGAACCATTATAAGGCTCTCTTAGTCTTACTGAGTACTACTCATAGCAAAAATATGAGCAGGAATGGCGTTCGACAGTTCGATATGCTTCCTCGTCAGTTGTTTATCCACGAATTCACTATAAGTCACTGGGTTAGATAGCGCTCGAAATTTTACACTAAACACAATCAATCAATTAGAGAATTAGCATGGACCGTAAAGCGAATTCAGGCGTAAAATACTCAGTTTCAAGAATCTCAACGTAAAAGTAAAATCTATATTTTAAAGAGATACCCCAGTTTTTGATCGATGAAACAATCGACAAATGAT
This sequence comes from Rotaria sp. Silwood1, assembly GCA_905250075.1. Classification (NCBI taxonomy): domain Eukaryota; kingdom Metazoa; phylum Rotifera; class Eurotatoria; order Philodinida; family Philodinidae; genus Rotaria; species Rotaria sp. Silwood1. The sequence goes on from CAJNOP010002516.1 coordinate 12,327, forward strand.
ACCATCCGAGAAAAGTCGAAATTCTACACTAACACAACGAATGAGAAAGGTAACACAACCCTATACGTGCATCTGGATAGAAATACTCGAATTCGGTGTTACCACTTCTTTCCTTGGATAATGACTGTGAGGATGCAATGGGAGTCAAATAATCAAAAAAAAGAAAGTTTTTTGATCGTCATTTAAAAGAAAATTAATGATATGAATGATCAAAGTGTGTCTAGCACGTAGCAAAAGTTGATCACTTGACATTAACAGGATTACATAATTACTTAATAGCGAAAAATTAGGTAAAAACGTGAAAATTTGACCATTTTTGTCAGGCTTTCTATTTTAATATACCTGAATGCCTCGAACAGCCATACATACCATCTTGTAGAGCGAACTTCGCTCTATCTTCTCCACTATTTCGATTCTTCGGGAAATTTGGAAAGTTGAGCTTTTTTAGTCAAAATGAACACCACTCAGAATTTCCAAAATTTGATACTGACTACGTCTTACTCACTCCAAGCTAGTTTCCGAAATAGTTCAATCGATAGAGCGCAAAAAACTGAACAAACGTAGCCTATTGAAAAATTCCAGCGATAAAAAAATACCGAAGAAAAAACGCCCAGACAAAATTCTGCAGAAAACAAAAAGAATTTTTCTTGCATACAAATGGTGAAAAGTTGACGGCTGTAAATCATGGATGGCAAAATATTTTTTGAAATCTAATTAGATCAAAATAATCAGCAAATCGAGCTCTACAAACTCTGAAAGTTTCATGTTGATAGGAGATACTTTTGTATAACACGGGAGATTTCCCATGGAAATACCCATTTTCCAAAGCAAGACTTCGTGTATGAAATGTTCATTTTCACGCCATCGAACATAGAATTTAATTCTGAAGAAAATTGTGTGATTGTAGAATTAAGAGTGAAAACGATTTGCTCATGTCGAATTAAATAGATTCCAATCACATAGTCCTGCCAGAAAAGTGTTCTTTTAAATATTTTGACATTTTTATGTCCAGATTTTTTTCGCAAATAGTTCTTCTAAAATTCGGAAACGTATATCAAAAGATGCAGAATTTGGTGGAGTATTTTGTAACATATTTGAAGTTTCAGTGGAATCTCTATTCAAAAGTTTGGATCATTTTCCGCTTTTTTGGCAGTCACAGTTGGACGATTGAGAAGGTGTAAGTCTTTTGAATTTTGCTCTGACAAGAAACGTTATTTGAAAAAAGGAAGACGACAGTTTTGTAGAGCGAAAAATTCTCTATCGAATGAGCATAGCACAAATTTCTGAAAGTGTACCTAAGTATCCCAAAAAAAGGAAAATGATGTTGTCCCATTTAATTTGACCCACCCGTTATATTCTCAATAAATGAATTTGGTGAACGACAAGAAAAAGACGTGTCCATATCAACATTTTGTTTTCTTTTCATTTAGATCGTGCATGATTAGGACGATGAAATTCGAAATATTCTTATTTATTCTAACTTTTATCAGCCAACAGATGAATGTCGAAGGTCAACAATTCAGTTATTATCCCCAGTGTGAGCGGCTTGACTATTGTAGCAATCATGGACGTTGTATCAACGAAGGAACTGAGTGTATGTGCTATCCTCAATATGATGGTACCAACTGTTCTGTATGTGCTGTTGGCTACTTCAACTATCCACAATGCTATGCATGCAAATCATACTGTCGAAATGATGGTATTTGTAAAAACGACACTTGTATATGCCCTACAAATACTACAGATATTTTTTGTTCTAACTGTACATCAAATTTTCATGGTCAATATTGCACTCAAGATCCAATCGGATTTTCTATTATCACCAATGGAACGGTATACGATATAGGCGGAAGTTATATTAGTATTATAGGTGCACATTTCGATACACGTGCTCCGGCCGCTAATGTGCGTTGCCGTTTTTCGTCTTATCAATACGATTGGTTCTATGACTATTATTATTATTCTCAGTTTTATTACTATTCGTTATCAGGAGTAGTCATTAATGAGACTGCTATTGCTTGTGTTATAGACGAAATGCCCTCTAATTCTTATAATGTTTCCTTTTCTCTTGACAACGGTACAAGCTGGTTCAGTGATGGCTATCCCAATCAATTGAGCAGGCTAATATTAAAAGTGACAGCATACTGTCCGGAAGCATTGAGTAAATGCTCAAATAACGGTATCTGTCAGTATGGCAACTGTACCTGTTTCTCAGGATTTGCTGGTGAAAAATGTGACCGATGTGACAAAAGCTATTTTGAATATCCGTTGTGTATCAATTGCCAATTTTATTGCAAAAATAATGGGTCATGTGTCAATGGGACATGCATGTGTACTGCGCCTTACTCCGGCTCTCGTTGCACCGAATGTCCATTGGAATATAATGGAAGAGGTTGTTCACGAATTCCAATGATACTATCAGCTTCGTCTCTATGGGTTAGCGACTTGGGGGGAACAAATTTGACACTTACTATCAGCAACTTTGATGAAAACATAACGAATGTTCTGTGTAAATTTGAATCGACCTATTTCTATTATGATAATTTGACCAATACGAGCTATGGACATATTGTCAATCGCACAACACTCAATTGTGTGACACCAAGAATGAACACATCATGGCGTCAGCTATATATTTCGACAGACAATGGAACTACTTGGATATATGCACCTCTGATCATACGTATAGAAGGAACTTGTCCCAGTCGACCGAATAGATGTTATCATGGGAACTGTAGTTTTGGAGAGTGTATTTGCGGCACGGCTTTCTCTGGCCCAGAGTGTTCTTCCTGTGCTCTTGGTTACTACAATTATCCTAACTGCTATTCATGTAGATACAATTGCGAATCTAATAATGGCACTTGTGATCATACAAATGATACTTGTATCTGTGGAGATCCCGTGCGATTCACTGGGATACTTTGTAATCAATGCAAATCGAACTATTACGGTCCGTATTGTACGAATAATACTCAATTGCTGAGTATTCAACCTACCTCAGTGAGCGATCTTTCAGCACGTGATGGAATCAATATTACTTTGACTGGAGCCAATCTTTACTTTACTTCGTTGGCTAATGTTATATGTTTGTTTCAAGCATCGATAAACTGGACTGTTCCTGCAATAATTGGTAACACTTCGATAGTCATTTGTAGACTTTCCAACTATACTCAACGGACGTCAGTCATTGTTTCTCTTTCACTTGACAATGGTATAACATGGGTTGAGAAATCATACGCATGGAGATTTTCCATTTATGTATATGGGCAATGTCCGACTAATGGTCATTGT
>CAJNOP010002517.1:0-17119 GCA_905250075.1 Rotaria sp. Silwood1
ATCTGAATTATTTAATTGAACGGTGACAATTCCCATGTTGTTTTCACTACGAAAACGTCTGTTAGAAGGAGACTCAAATTCAGGACTTCGTATTTGAGCGGGAGTGTTGTTCTTAAACGTTTTCTTCTTAGGAGTCTAAATAAATTTTAAAATTTCTCAAATCCGCATCTGTAAATGTATCACTTACCACAACAATTGACGTTGACGTGTTACTGTGATCAGACATATCAGACATATCATATATAAATGATGACATAAGAGGAACAAAATGATTGGGACTCCATAAATTATTATTAACAGCTCGTACATCTGTCTCGTACCAGGTGTGGGACCACAAAATTGTAATGTCACAGTTGGCAATGGTAGGTGGAGCAGGTGTAAAGATGTTATTCATAATTTCCATACCTTCTCGAAAATCAATTTTTGGATAGATGCTTCGTATATTACATCTAAGTACATTGCATAGTGCGCTAATTTCGTACAGTTCAGAAAATGTCTTATTTTTGCACGTAGCTTGGATAGAAAACTCAACAGACCCGACGAATTGTGAATACATGTTTTCATAATAAGTTTCATTTGTTATAAGTTCGATAACTGTTCGAACTAAAAATTATGTCAAAATAGATTTTATAACGAAATAAATGAAAGATAGAATTTCATACCCCGTAATTCATCTGTCGTCACCGCTGGATTCTCCATCAGAAGAAGAATAGAATGGTATAAACAGTTTCCGTCAGGAATAGTTTCGATCGGAATAAGATGATGTACATCACCAGTCGCCTTTTCAAGGTATTTCTTTGCTATTTTATCTTCATTGTGCTTGATCTCATCGAAGATTTGATTTGGATGAAATTGAAGAGGCGCCAAAACAAAATCGAGCTATACTATTTGGATTATATATCAATCTTATGACTTCAACAGACTTACTTGTCGAATCCGTTGCACCATATTAGAAATCTCATCATGATACATTATACTTTCAGAGCATTTTTCTAAATGCTGTAGTAGCCGTGCAAATTTCTGGCCACGACTGATTTCATTACATCGTGAACAACACCCACTCATACATTGCACGGAACAGAATATACACTGAATGTTCATTTTTAACTTGAACCAGTATATATATATATAAAATATTATCTAGAATATATAGCATTTATTCAATGAAATCAGCTGCTATAAAAAAAGTACATGAAGGCACTTTATACAAATTTACATAATTTCAAAGATTGTATAGAAGCAATAATCAAAAACAGCTGCAAAATTTTGTTTTTGAAGTATCATGTTACGGAGTAGACCAAAAATGCTTCAGTTTCTTTTTCCCATTTTTCTATTTCGAGTTAGCTCGTGCAAATGTATATTCTTTGATACTCGAAGAATAGGACGAGAAAATAAGGTTATTGATTCATACATTCGCGTGACACGATTATGATAAACTTCACAAAAAAAATCCAAATAAACGGACACAGTTCTTGTTGATTTCATTTAGGCAGGCAATAAAACTGTGTCAAAATATAATTCCAGTATTGGAAAATGGAACATGCCGTACCAATAGTGATTGAAAATGAATTATTTCAACATATTTAAAAACACAATATTAAACATAACTAATTCAGAAATTGTTTAAATAGGCATCCACATAGAGAAAATTTTGACTTTGGGAAACGTACTATACAGTAATATTGTAAAAAAAACTTCCGAACTTTTGAAAACATCGTTTGTGGCGCAAAAGTGCAGGTATTGCGTTAGTACATCTTTTTATAAAACAAATAAATACTTTTAAGAGTATTCGAGCATGAATTCGTTTCAAATTTGTCTTTCACAGAAATGACATGAAATACGCAAATTAATGACGAAATATAGTCGCAAGCGAATATTTATGAATATTGAATTTCCATTTATAGAGAATATGTGTGAACAACACCAAGCGAGTTTTACATTTATCAATCAAGTGATGAATTACTCAATATAGTTAAAAAACAAATACAACGCCTTATTTAAAATGAAAAACATTACTAATGAAGAGATGACACTTGATGTTGATAAAACTATTTCCGAGTAATTGATGGTGTTATGTCAATCTTTTCTGTGTTTGTTATATGGCGAGAACAAAGCATTACGGTTTTCCTTTCTTAAGTTATTATCAGCATCTTTGATGAGAACACAAGAAAACAAAAAATAATGAAAATCCTGCATCCCAATTATTTTGTAGAGAAAATATTTATTTAAACGATTAAGAGTTCCTCTTCTTATTTTTTTCGAGAGAGAAATGATAAATGAAATAACGTTTTAAGGTCGAATATTAGAAGCAGTTTTTTTATAAATCAACTACACTTATATCATTACCTGATAATTAGTCAAGTTGATGAGCTGTGTTCACGAAACTGATCTATTTGTTAATGGAATGTCATTGATGTTTTTCTATTCAGCGAACGATATTCATTCTTTTTAGAAACGTTCAATTAAATCAACCAGTGATATTTAATTTGATCCAAAGAATAAACTTGCATACCATACTTCGTTGTCTCATAAGTGATCCACCGAGAAGAATAAAATTGTTATGCACATCCGATTGCATTCAATTATCTAAACATTCTAATCATTATCTGCCAGCATAGAAATCAGAAATTCAATACCAGACGTAGTCTAAACTTTTATTTTTGTCCAGCTCTATTAGCTAGAAAAAAAATCTGTATTAAAATTATGTTGAAACGATTAATTACAATGTTCTCACAGATATTCGAGCTGTATAGGTGGCCTGTTCGCTAAGAATTAATGGTTTGCCAATTATTTCAAGAAGTATAAGTTATTATTTTTTCCAAATATCGTATTTTGAGAAATTGAAGGGCGTACATAACAAGTATTTATCCATGTATGAATAACAACAAATAAAGTTTCTCTATTTTATCAAATTTTCCAATGTAATAGCGAAAAATATATTCTGCAAATATATTACATTTTAGCTAGATTCTCTTTGCACGAGAAAATCTGTCATATGAGTGAACATAATAAGAGATTTTTACTTAACAATACGAAGCAATAACAAAGAAAGTTCTTCAAGTACTAGCCTTTTCATAATTGTGTTTCATTAATAGTTTTGTGAAGACGGTGTGACGCAGAAATCTCTCCCGTTTTAATCAGTAATAGAATACAGTTTGTTTCAAATAAAATAAAATTTGAAAAAAAGATAGCGAGTAAATCAATTCATTAGCAACAAATTAAGCAAAAATGCATTTGATGAAAACTAGAAGCATTTTTTATCCGCTTACAACAGCATTACTATCTATAGTAGTTAATAGACAATCATTAATAGTTTCGATGTTAGTGTCGATGAAGCTCATTGTCTTATCAATTCGATTATAAAAATTGTTGAATTTAATCATGATAATACATAAACGATTGTAAATACCAAGCTGATCTGCGCTAGTATAATCTGTACTAAAACCTACAATATCAATTCTTCCTGTATTACTACCGAGCAGTTTTTTGATAAGCCTGACTACTCCTAGCAGATTTCCAACAAATATGCAGTTTGAATAATATGTTTAATTGAAATCATTCTCATCAATTTATGCTTTGATATGTAGCGTTTTCATCACCGTTATTCATAGCATAGTACTGTCATTGTCTATGTTTTTAACCACTCGTATATGAATGGAAATTCTTCTTGTGTAGCATATATAGGTAGTAATATATGCGCGATGAAAACTAATAATCAAATATTTACAGCTGGATAAAATTAGTAAAGAAATCATGTTCATCGCTAGATGCATTGACAGCAATATCATAACTAAGATCAAAATACACTTGTGATGGTTTCCTACAGGGCAGAATTAATTCACTATCATTGGTCCCCATTTTAACTCTTCTTTTTATCGATTATAATTTGATATGTATGACGCTGGTTGACGAGTATGTCACTCAATAATTATTTCAAAAGATCAGCGAAATTAAGAAATTACCAATATTTATGATTAAAAACATCCAAGTCAGCAGTTTGATTTGGTTCTCTTCTATCCGATTATGATTCGAAACTGAATGAATATAAAATTTTACTTCGACTAAACACAATTAAATAAATTTTTTCAATATATTACATATATCCCGCAAATTATTATTTTTCTCATTTCTTTGTTGTTCGGCAATATACTTAAGTGCTTCAGCTTGTGTTCAAAGTGTACGAGTTACATGCGACATTATCAATACTGTTAGTTAATTATGATCAAGAGTCTTTTTAGGACTCTACCATCAATATTAATAAGCGGTGAATGTTTTTTTCAATAAAAATAAATATTAATCGAACAATCTTTTTATTTGTGCATTATCTATGTGCAATATATACAATGTCACATTCTGAAAAGGACGGAAGAAGAATCTGAAATTATAGTTATAACCATATCAATAAATTTTGTTTGAGTTTCGTACATATTTTTTCTTTTTTTATATACAAATGCCATAATATATAGCTCAATCTTTTACAACCCAACAAATTAAAAAAAGAAGATGCACAGAGGCTGAACGTAAAGCTTTTCGTGTTTTCATCATTTATGTGTGAAGTCGAAATGAGAGAATAATCAAAAAAAGAGAGATAATCAAAGATAAATAAGAAGAAAATATACCTGTGTGATACAAAGTACTGTTTAAGTAATGTCTATCTATACATAGCCATAAAAAAAAACAAAAATAAAAAAGACCGAAACTTTTCCATGATTCTTTCCAATATTAAAATGAAAATAAATAATAAAACAAAACGCATGGAAAAGAGAACGAAACAAATATTGTTTTTTTTCTAAATCAACTTTGTCTCTCTTGTAGAATTAAATAGGAAAAGAAAAAATTATTGTTCCAATGATAGTTCGGATTATTGTGAAGTGAAGTAGATGATGTTAATTAATTAATTAAAAATAGATGTGATCGATAATCGTCTACATATTATTCGTCAATACGAATTTATTAACTGAATTGGTTCAGCTAGAACAACAAAAATACTTCCTATTTTAAGCACGACTTTATCCTTTACTTATGTTCTAATCCATTAATATAACACAGTTATCTTGGAATGACTTTATACTAATCAAATAATTGAATAAAGTGTAACTTTAACTTTAATATCGCTCAAAAGCATACCTAAAAATTATCCATGAACAATACAAACTTATGTTTCTTCTTCAAAATCAAGAACAATAAGAAATTTGACGAGTACTACAAAATATTCATTGGATATTTGGTAGATATGATCTACTATTATTATAATAGCATTAGATGGATCAGTCATTGCAATAGTTGTGGTTGTTGAAGATGAAGAACTAAGTATAGAGTTTCATCACTGATGGACACTATGTTGAAGAATAACACTATTCAGTTCTATATAATAAAGTTTATTTAAACTTGAATTTCTTCCAGGACTTTTCATCCATGTAAGCAAGTGCTTGATAACCTGTACAATAAATTGGTGGTTTTGCTATTCCAACATATGTGGCACCATATATATCTCGTGGTCTTGTATTTCTAAAAATTTTTATTTTATATAAAACTTATATAATTAATTAATTTATCTTATCATCGAATGTACCGCACACCAAAACCACTGTTAAAGTTTGTTTACAACGAACTGTATTTGTACTACGTGAAACAGACTGAAAAGAAAAATAAATTTATGATTTGAAAAGGTTTTTTTATTTGCTTGACGATGCACAATACATAAATCATTATATTTAGCAAAAGTGTTCTTTGAACCATTATAATAATTTCAACCATATCCAATTGATTTTTCTTGTAATAAAGGTGATCGATCAAGACGAATATTGAGTCTGAGTGGAATATATAGTACTGTAGAATATAATGACGAATGATTTGTAATACTTACTAATAATAATGACTTGTTGGATACAATACATGATTGTCATTTTTGCTGTTATGATTTGAATTTATTGATATATAAGATGGTGTTTATGAAAAAGTTACTCGTTTGATGTGATGATGACACATTAATTGATTGAATAGAAGTAATGGAAGAGTTGCTGTTGTCACTTCTTGAGTTGTTTCAGATCTTGACCTTGATATAAATAAATGTTAATTAATTATTTTTTTAATTATGAAGTTTGGTAGATGCTGATGATGTTGATGATAAATCTTGTCGTTCTGATGTTGTTCGACGACAATTCGTTGATGTTCGTATATTATCTGCTATGACACTCGTTGAACATATTTTTATAATATAGGTTTTTATTTCTAATTATATATTGACATCTGTTTTGAATATACTTTTCCAAGATTATTATAATCCGTTTATTAAAAAGAAGATGTACTATTTTCATCGAAACTTAAACAGAATACATCATTCTTACTTCCAAAATGCTGCCAAAGATTGTTTTGTATCACGAAAGCGTAGACAAATCTACCTTGATCTCTCAAACAGAAATCGGCGTATGACTTGGATACATCATACAAAACTATTTATTTCAATATTCCGTTTCACATTTTTAAAATTCATTGAATCAAGATATATTTTAAGAAGTTCTATACAAAATCAACAACTTTAATGCATATTTTTCTGTACTTTTCTACGGAGTGTTTTACGAAGTATCAACTGAAAAAGACTTATACTTTTGAATATTAAACTTCGAATTACAACAAACATGTGTCGCTAATTTCGATTAATAAAGCTCATCTTGATTAAAATTTACTTTTGGCACCAGTCAATCGAACTACTCAATATATTGACAAAAAAAAATTAAAAATAGCTGTTTATAAATGTTACATCTCCATCTACCACGAATTTATATATCATTTTGATTAAAACTTATGTTTCTCAATCTAATAGTGGAACTATTCAACATAGCTAGAAAAATACAGACAAATTGTACATTTATAGATAATTTATTTTCGTTGAAAAGAAGACATACTAGATAGCTTCAATGAAATTTTTTTCATGAATGCTATAATCAATTATTAAGTATAACTATAAGGAGAGAAATGAATATGTTTAGTTATAAGGAACTCTTATTAAAGAAAGAAAATATGTCTCAATGCCATCAGCCATCTATTTGTTTACCATCTAATCATGAATTTTTTCATAACACTCACATAAAAAAAACTACAAGTCTATAAATATTGCCTTTGAAAGAGGGCAAAAAATGCACATAAATAATTTTGATTAAGAGTTGCTCTTTGAAGAAACAAATCAGTTATTCGGAATAATAGTAACAAAATAAAAAAATATATATTTGTGAATCTAAAGTTCCGTTTAAATCCAGTAAGTAAGTATAAAAAATATATTGAATTGAGATAAATCGATTTGGATCCAGATCTGTCACTGTTCGAGATTTACACAACGTGTACGAATTTATTACACATTGTTTTTCAACTATGAAACTGAACATATTATTTGTTCGTTTTTTACTTTTGCGCTTGTGCATGTCCAACTAGCATTATATGAATACCTATATGACAGTAGGAAAAGAAAAAGATTTTTTTCTGTTTAATTTTTTTGTCTTCCTTTACACGATGTATCTGATGTGGTCGACTAAATAGAGAATTGATTTCTCTATCAAATGGTATAAGTTTTATTAATGGAATATAATCAGGTAGAGAGAAACTCTCTCTTCAACCTTTGCTATTAGTCATATATGTGTACGATGATATGAAAAAAAAAATCTTTTTTTTCTATTCAGTTTTTTTCCTACACATGAGTAATGCATCGAATCTGATGGACTAAATAGAGAATTCAATTCTCTATCAAACGATATAAATGTTATCACTGGATCATATACAGATAGAGAGATATTCTCTCCCTAATGCTAACCGTTACAAATACATATATATGTACATATATGTATATATGAATACGTAATGGTAAGAAAAGAAAAGATTTTTTTTCTGTTCAATTTTCTTTTCACAGTATATGCGATGTGTCGGATGCGGTGGACTAAATAGAGAATTTAATTATCTATCTAATGATATAAGTTTTATCAATGGAACATAATCCGACAGAGAGAAACTCTCTTCTCAACCTTTATCATTTGCCATATATCTGTATGATGGCACGAAAAACAAAGATTTTTTTGTTTCATTTTTAATTCCTAGGCATGAGCAACCCATCGGATCTGATGGAATAAATAGAGAATTCAATTCTCTATCAGATGATATAGGTTTTATCACTGAAACAATCGGCTAGAAAGAAACTATCTCCTCAACCTTTTCGATTAGCCATATATGTGTATAATGATATGAAAAAAAAGATTTTTTTGTGTTTCGTTTTTTTTCTGGTAGCATACAAGATGTATCGGTTGTGATGGACCAAATAAAGAATTGGTTTCTCTATCGAGCGATATAACTTTTATGGGTGAAACAGTTTGGAATAGAGAGAAACTCTCTCATCAATGTTTACGGGTTTATATATTACATATATGTCTATATGCAAGGATAGTAGTTTTACGTAAATTCAATGGAGATAAGCTGATTTGAATTTAAATTTTTTAGATGAAATTTGATAATCAATTGCGACATAGAAAATTTAAAAAAAATGAAGAAAAATATGTAGTAAGAATTATTCGATTGTTAAGTTGTAAAAGTTAGTTAAGTACGAAAATTAGAAAGCGAATATAAAACCATGAAAGTATATATGATTTAGATTAAATTGATAATGATTATTGAAATGATTATTGAAAGTTATTTTATACAAAATGTGCAATGTGGATGATAAGAAATCAATCATTCTTGTTGTATATTATTAATATTAATTTATTTTTTTTAATTTTGATGACTATTATTGCTGATGTTGACCCATTGTATATCAATATTATGAAGAGAACTTATGGTTACTTCAAGTTCTTCTTCATATACAATATCATCAGCAAAAATCATAATCGTCATCACAATCGTTGTAATTATCGGAACCATTATAATCATCTTCGAAATGATAATACTCATCTTCCGAATCATAATATTCATCATCATCGTCATCATCATCACCATATGGTACATGTGGTGCAGGCTATGGAAGAAGAGATACGTCAAATATATGTTAATATATAGGGTAGTTCAAAAAAATATTGGACAGTCTATGATCGGGAGTAACTTTCGATAGGGACAGAATAAAGAGCTTTGGTTCTCACCACCAGAAAGAGAGGATGATGACACATCGAAGCGTATACTAGAAATTTTTTTGAAGTGATTTCTTAAGTTTTTTTAGTAATTTTTTTAAAAATGGAGTAAAAAAAATCAAATCTTTTTTAAACAAAAAAAGCAAAAAAGTCGTTTTCTCATAGAGATTCCTATAAAAATCAACAAAGACTTTCAATCAGAAGACATATAATCTATAGAAGATTAAATATAAAAGGCTGTGCTGTGAGTAGTTTTATGTATGTTCGATTAGCAGTATCGAATATGCTTCTGGTTCTTAAAAATTGACTATATCCATCTTAGCGAATATATTGGTTTTTTAAAAAGTAAATTTAAAGTTTTAAAAATATCAGGTTAGGTTCTCTTATTGTATGCGATTGGATGTGTCATTATCAAATCTTTCGAATAATGAAAACCGCAGCTCTCTATTCTTCTGCCAGCAAAAGTTTTTCGTAATCAAAGGCTGTCCGGTAACTTTAGAACAACCCATAGATTTCTAGAAAAATTTGTACCTCAGGTCTGATGGTGACATCGAGTTGTAACAATTCACACTCTGCTAGCCAGATATTTGGAAACAGAGGTGGCCAGTGAATTTCATATTCACCTGGTCTCTCCCCTTCCATATCTACAAAAAAAATACTTTGCAAATATACTCTTTACTTTTTAAAAAGCATTCTTACAATGAGCCACGGTATGTGTGGTTCGGTACACTGGCTCTCCAGCCAAGTAGCCGATGTGTACCAAAGCACCGGTTGATCCGTGTCCATCATCGACATAATCGAGTAATATAGGCTCGACTGCGACTAAGTTATGGTTCATTAGAAATCCGTATTGGAGGATATTATTAGCAATATTATTGGCAACGTTATTTGGTTGCATAGTTCCAATATTAGTTTATATAAAAATCTAAAAAAATTACCAGTTATACGTCGTTTTTATTAAGGGTGTCGATAAAAAAAGAACGTTGATCATCAACAAACTCAAAAGAAGTGCCTGTTACGCTGATTCACTTTTGTATATATCAATCCATTGCTACTCATAACGTTCTTATCAATTCCAAATCAAAACAATTAAACATTTTAGAAATGTGCGCATCAGCTATAGCAAACTGCAGAACAAACGAGCGTCATTCATGTAATATCTTTAACACTTATCGGATCAATTAATCATGAGTAGAGATTCCAATTTGTATAGCTTATACTGACAAATTGCATTTTGATAAACACATCATACGTATATATCACGTTGGATTACTCTTAGATAAGACATCATTCCTAAAAATATTCTTCCTCATTCATAAAATAAATTTCCAAAAACTTAGCAAAGTTTTAATAATGAAAATGTATCTCATCAATTTATTTTTTAAGATAGTTTGTTCAGATTGCCCATCAATAAAATATTCAACAAAGATTGACTATTTGACTATCAATAATATCATAGAAAACATGGAATCGTTTCTAATTAGCTTCCAGAAAAGAACACGTTTGTTATTATATACCATTGTCACATATATATTAAATAAAATTATATTAGAGAAATGTTTAATTAAACTTCAAAATTAGTAGAAGCCAATCCATCAAAAATATGAATTGATTATTCAGAAGTATATCAACAAAAGAAAAAATGTACAGAGAATTTTGATCGTAGCGACTGAAAAAAACGAATATAACGAATTATTCTGGAAGACAAGGAAAAAAAATTCGCAACAATTCAATCGACATCGTGTTTCGCAATATAAATCGACATAATGTAATGTTGGAACTTTGGAGAATTTGAAGAATTTGAAGAATTATTATCTTTTAAATTTTAAAACGGTTATTGTTGGTTTTATTGTTGATGTTCAATATTATTTATTTACACATCGATCTGCACGTCCTATACCTCCTCACATATAAATGAATTTTTTATTTATACATGCCAAACTTACATCGATTACTTCGAGATTTAAAACTTGGACTAGTTTCTGAAATACGCAATGTATCTAATAACTGTGATTTCTTTTTTGACAATGTTGGTTTATCTAGTTGATCACGCTGCAAAATTCCATACTAAAATTGATTGATTATATCGCACGCTTTTTTCTCTTTTTACGAAGGTAATTCATTGTTATTTGAACGATTTTTAATAATTGATGGTCGTTTATTTTCAGCATCACTTCACATTTTTAAAAATCTCACTTTTCTCCTAAGTTCATTGATCGAATTTATTATATTATTAATTATTACTCAATATACAACAACCATTGTAATATCACCGAATTCATTTTCGATTTTTATCTTTTAAGCTACAGATAGCGCATAAAGTATTAATATCTGACATCGATATTTCTTCGTTGCGAGAAAAGATCTATCTTTGACGAAAAAACTTTTTATAACCTTCACCGATGATAAGATTATCATTGATGTTTATATATGTAGTTTTTTCTTTTCCTTTTCTGCCGCTCTATCACATTTGACAGCTGTCAAAATTGTATACATTCTATGTTCTCTCTCCTCTCCCCTTCTCTTCTCTTCTATATGCTACTATGAGAATAAATCTTATTACCATCAGAAAAGATATAACAAAGCAAATTATATAGATTTGTTTAATCATTTCATTCCATAATTCTTTTCAAAATATAGATCCAAATGGGAAATCTGAACATTCTAAATCAATGATTACTTTAAAGTTCATGATAAAATATACTAATTGATATAGTTACAGAAAATACATTGCTGTTTGAAACAATATTCACGTTCAAACCAAGTATCTATTTTTTGATTTGTTCTCTCCGTAGCTTCAAATCTTAAGGTGCAAATTTGCATCGTCCGAACTGAAAGAGTTTAAAGAAGATTTATCTCAGATAATATATGTGTATGTTAGTAAAAATAATGCAAAAATCAAAAGTTTAATCAACGTAAAATAATTCATTTTGGTAATATGTTTTTTTCTTTTCAATACAATTTCATGACAATTCAATAATTATCTTTCTTATTTAGCTGGCTGTGCTTGATTGATCTGCTTATCATTATCATTATTGGTTTGCACAATATTATAATGATCTTCGTTTTGATTTATATTTGCATTACAATCATTATTATCATCGAGAATTTTAGACGAATTTAAATTAAGTTTAACGAGTTTATCCTAAAAAGGCAATATATCTACTCAATATTTGAACATCAAATTAGCTTCTTACATATTCACGAAATAAGACACGATTGGATTCGTCGTCTTCCTTTGTTGTTTTATTGAAGTCATCTAACAAACAGATGAATAATATATGAAAAACTTCATATTAGTCTGATATCATTTACTATTCTTTGAATAAGCAGATTCAAAAGCACTATTATCAGATGTTAATGACTGAGCACACCATGTTTTATTTTGCTCTAGATTAAAACAAATCTATATATTATTTTCAATTTTGAGTCATTAATATCTAACCATTTATTTCTTTCAATGAAATGGATGTGAATGGATAACCAGCTCGAAATTCATCATCGTCCATATCCAACGGCCATTTGATAAAATTGACTGTTGGTATATCGTCCTTATTTGAACTAATATGATCAGAATTGTTGTTCATATTTTATCGAAGTACTTCTTTTTTAAATGAGTTTTTATTTTGAGAGATATCTAGAAAATAAGCATGTGATATTTCCTGATTTTCAATGTATATTATATTAGACAAATATGCTTCTTTTTATGATTCTAATGACAATTACCACAATAGCTAGATTATTGCGTTCATGTATGTACATCATTAACATGCTAGACTATTTCCATTTGTTTTGCAATGATTAAATACTGAAAATATTGATTAACAAAGCATCATAAGCTGCAAGTTGCATACAGAGATTGGTCTCAAAAATATAAAACAATTTCTACTACTCAACTTTAGTTTTTTGATGAATAATCTTCTTCACTGAACATCGCTTTTCATTTATTTTTCATTTTTTTATCTTACGTATTTATTCAGATAATCTTTTGTCCGTATCTTTTATCTTATTAATGAATATTTGAAAGAAATTTTTCCTATATCTATTCGTGCTGAAATAAATAAATATAATGATGAATAGTCGCTACCTTATTTTGTTCGGAATGCTACTTAAAAATCGATACATCGAAAGAAAAGTAATGCCTGTTCAAGTACTTTCAAAGGGATTTTAATGACATTTTATATTTTCTTTTTTTTATATTGTTTAAAATACTGTACAATTACTAAAGAGACGCATTCGTTACAGTATTTTCATGCTAAGACATCGGAAATATGATTTTCAGGAGCATAAAAGATAAAAGGTTGTGTTGAAAAATTAATTAAGGAAAAAGAAAAAGAGAACAGGTTTTACCAATATAGACTATCGAAAAAAGAAAAGAACTAGTTTTGCATGCTATCATATTATATTGATGATATTTATAGGAATGCTAATGTTCGTTTTATTTATATTTAACTGGTCTATTGGAACTTTCACTTCTTGACATGATGCGTATGTATTACATTAATATACGCTCCCCAAGAAATTGTCAATTACAGCACTTCACATTAATAAGAAAATAATCACCGTATAAGTAAGTCTTTTGCTGTGACTTTTCATTAAAAAGTTTATTTCTTTTAATAATATGTATATATGGGGTTGCTCAGTCTGGCCAGATACCCCAATTCTTTTTATCATCAAAGTGTTTCTAAAATATATCAAATAGCAGTAATTTTTTTACCAGTTATAGTACTCGTGCAGTGCTAACGATCTGGCAAGGACGAATGGTCTATAACATGTTCGAAACTAAAATAATCAAGTGTCTTTAGAAAATCCGTTGGTATTTATGAGCATATTTCCTGAAGACACTTGATTGTTTTAGTTTCGAACATGTTATAGACCTTTTGTCCTTGGTGGATCGGTAGCATTGTACGAGCACTATAACTGATAAAAACATCACTGCTATTTGATATATTATAGAAACACTTTGATGATAAAAAGAATTGGGGTATCCGGCCAGACTGAGCAACCCCATATATATATATATATATATATATATGCAAGCAATTAATACCACTACGACTGCTCTCATTGTACACTCATTGTATGCTATTTTTATTTTCTTTCTAGATGCGATAGAACGAGAAAAAGTAATTGATTCCAACAATGCTACTATTTTTTATATTCTTCTAATTATCAAAATGCAGGTGATGAACTTGTATTAATTATTCTATTGACGTATATCATTTTTTCTACTTCTATAGTCAAATTAAGCTAAAGAAACGACTCGATTGACGAAATTTTGTAATAAATTAAAGATTCAAAATCAACTGCCACTACTAAATGTTTATTGGTATATTTATTAAGAAAAAAAGATTAACCATGAGTACATTATATTTATATCGAAGTGGCTATGTGTATATGAGTGTACATATCCGACTGGCTATGTACATATGAGTGCACACAGCTACTTCCTATTTATATATGTATAGATACAAAATTGTGTGAACTGTGATCATCTTAAAATAAATGAAAATTTTTATAACTTATGACAAAATTTGGAAATGAACAACATACTTGAATATTATACGTGGTGATTCAATGCCACATCTTTGACAAAATGTTATCATATGCATATTCACGAAAGTAACAATCGGAGCGTTCTACATGACTGCAGGAAAAATAAACGGCTTCATTTTTTTTATCAACATATCAATAGGAAGATCACAGAGAACGCACACTGGCTCATCTGATACGGTCATCATCCTACAGATTATATCGAATAGTCCATGAAATATGCACATATATCGAACAGTCTATGAAATAGGCATATACTCATCTTACTTATAATAATGTACTGCGAAATAATCGATAGATGATATTTTTCTCTTTAAAATTAAATTAAGAACTAAAGTATATTTTGATCTAAAAGCAAACATAATCGAAAAGTAAAGACAAGAACAATTTGATGATAATAGTTAAATAATATTCATATCTACTCTAACGCGTGAATAATATAATATTTTGATTAAAATGCTAAATAAATTTGCATGCACACAAAAAAAAGAGATATTGTTTATTTTTTCTTGCTAATATACCAGACCATTAAATACCATGTTTACGTTCAAATTCGAGCGTAAATGCTAAAAGCTCTTCATCGGTAATTTCTGGAATTGGTACACGCATTGTAGCTGCGCTCACAAATTTTGGTGGAGTGGTATTTCCATCAGAAGCCATCGGGACTCTTTGTTCAAGCATAGGAGTTTCTATTTTCTTTTTTTTTGCTTGAACATTCAGATCTTCTGTTGAAGATCGTTTTTCTGGATTTGATGACTTTGATGCCTAAAAATATTTTTATTAAGAAGTTAGAAGAAAATAAAATCTCACTGCGGTGTCATCGTTCAATTCGACCTGTTCAAAAGACTTGTTCGTATCCAATGACTTTTCTACAAACAAAAACGTTTGTTTGAAAATAAACTGTTCATTTTTTCTGCTTTCTTACTTGGTGAATTTGACATATTCACGAGTTTAATTGATAAATAATTATCAGCTTATATAATTCGAATAATATAAATATTTAGTAAAAATATAGCTAAAACGTTAATATTTCGATTCTTTTATTCATTTATCGTATATATGTATACATAAAGTAAATAACGAACACACATATAATTTTTAGAGTAAATATAGGAATAAAACTATTACCAAAATCAAGAAATCAAAACTAATGTGTACTTTTAAAATATTTTCTTACAATAAACAAAACAAATGAATTTAAAATATCAATAAAGGACATCTGTCTATTCGAATTTTTGAGAGCAAATTCGTTTTATAAAAGTTTCTTGAAATCGATGAGGATCGACGCTGGGAAACGGCCATAGACGCGGCTCATAGGTGATTATAATGATTTGAATTTCACCATCATCATTCATGATTTCTCGTGTTTCTTCTTTCTTCTCTTCGAGAACAGTTTTATTCATGATATCAATATACAAAACATTGTCAAATTCTTTCGGTTCGAGGAAAACAAATCCTCGTTGACAATATCGAATAATCCGTTCACATATACCTTTTTCCATATCTCCATGCATTGTATAGCATATGAATGAATTTGTCGCAATCGCCTGTAGAAAAGCGATTGTGCAGAATATACGTGAACCTATTGAGAACATAGTTAATAATATTTCATTTATTTTAATTTGACTCACCTGTGAACGCTACTTGACTAACATCGAGGTCACTAGAATAAAGTACATAGCTCACAGGATTTGTTTTTTCAGGAACATCTTTAAAATTAAATCGTAACTTAATATCAAAAGGTAGTATTGCAGTGTAAATACTGCTGCTCTTTTTTATTAATGTTGCACTTAAACGATGATCGTTCTTTGACAAAATTGATGTTAAATTACTAAATACATTAGCAACGGCACCTTCGAACTCGCTCAATGAGTTGCCGTTGAAATTTATATCTACTTGTTCAAGAGCAGTATCTGGAAATGGTTGTTTGCAAAGACTATTAACGATGCATCCACCGGAGATGTGAAATTTCGTGAAATCAATCGCTTCAATCCACATAGGAGACTTGAAACGAGTTGCAAAGTTAGTCATAAACTCAGCAATAGATTCAACAAATGATGATTCTTTGTTTAAATTATTTTTTTGAAGTGATCGGAAAAATGAACATTCTAAATTAAAAGAATATTATGCATAGAAAATATTGATTGAGAATGTGAATTCAAATAAATAATCTATTGTTGTGCTGGTAAACTTTTTGCTCTGTTTTCACCAAATCACATCAAAAAATGCTTTTCGCCGTTAAATTTGTCATGTATTATATTTAATCCAAACTTCAGAGCACTCTTTTTCATCTCTTGTTATTTATTATTTAACTTTTCTTCTTTTTGTACGATATTATAATTTCTTTTTTTTCTTTCATTTAATGTCGATGTACAGATCATTTACGAATATCATGTATATGAAGGTCATTTTTTTTCTTTCTCTTTCTCCTTCTCCTTCTCTTTCTCTTTCTCCTTCTCCTT
>CAJNOP010002518.1:0-17117 GCA_905250075.1 Rotaria sp. Silwood1
TTTATCACACCACACACCGCAGATGAATCATTAGTGTGGAAAGCTTCGTTCTTCGAAACAGGGCCCTTTTTCATCCAACAAGTACCACCGTCAAAGTTAGTCCATGTAAAGTGAGTGCACCCAATAGTTTCAGTACATTTGCTACCACAAAGTTCTGGTGTAGTTTTGGCATTGGATAGGTCGTTTCCACAGAAATCACAAGACATAGTCCAATTTTTTCCATTCCAAGGTAGACTTAAACCTGTACTTCCTCGAAGGCAATAATTTATCACACCACACACCGCAGATGAATCATTAGTGTGGAAAGCTTCATTCTTCGACACAGGGCCCTTTTTCATCCAACAAGTACCATTATTAAATTTATTCCATGTAAAATGTGTGCATTCAATAGTTTCAGTACATTTGCTACCACAAAGGTCTGGCAAAGTGTTGGCGTTGGATAGATCGTTTCCACAATAATCACAAGACATAGCCCAATTGTTTCCATTCCAAGGTAGACTCAAACCTGTGCTTCCTGGACGACAATCATTTATTATACCACAGACCATAGATGAATCATTAGTGTAGACAGCATCATTCTTTGAAACAAAACCTGTCTTCATCCAACAAGTACCACCGTTAAATGTATCCCATGTAAAATGCGTGCATCCACTAGTTTCAGCACATTTGCCGCTACAGCGTTCGCTCAGGATTTGAACATCCAAAAGATAGTTTCCATGGAAACGACAAGACTTGGCTATATTTCCATTCCAAACAATGAGTGATTCTGTTGGTCCTGCGAATATAAGGTTCGTAGCTAGTAAATATATCCGTGCAGAAATCAAAGTTATGATTAGATTTCTATTGATTACGTCTCTTATTGGTCTTTTGAATGCTTCTATAACTAATAAATGGTCAACCTAGCACATCAATTATATGTAAGACGTCGATAGTCATGTTCGATGTCAATCTATGCTGTATGATGAAAGAATAAGTATCTGGTTTATAGCTCTCTGAGTGCTGTTAATATGCATTGGATAATCAATGCAAAAGTTTGGCATAGTATTGAAATCCTTGACTAAAGTAAGATCACGGCTAAAAGTATATAATACATCTTGGTTGTCTAGCTCTTTCATGAAACCAAATGAGAAACTGAACCAGAAGTTTTGTGTTACTCTAGACTTACTTAGGGGTGCCCAAATGCAGTGACGGAGGTACCTTATTTTCGTATAGAAGGCTTGAGGAAATTTTATTTTTTTTATGAGGTGATAGAGAAAACGAAGCTCTATTTTTCTGTGCTATTTCATCCCTATTCAACTGGTACCAAAATAATAAAATTTTGACAAGAACTGTTTTGTATAAAACTTAACTAACGGATGAGGCAGATTAAATGTCTACACTTTGCATTTCAATTTTCAATCACTTATTACGTTGTATTAGGAAACAAAATATATCACAAGATGTAGCTTGAAAACCTCTACAACTTACTTGAGACCGCTTATTTTATAGTTGCACTTTTTTTTTCAAAATGAACAAAAATTTAAACGACCAAATTTCGACCGTGCGACAGCAATATTTTTCTTGGTGCACAAGAAATTTCTTTTCTCATTTCATCTTTTCATCCTCTGACATGCTTTATTTAAAAGAAAAAAAAATACATCACAAGATGCAGCGTGAAAAGCTCTACAATCTACAAAGTAAAGCTTATTTTAATTGTGTACTTCTTGCTTTCAAAATAAGCAAAATTCTGTGCGACCAGTTTTCGCTGTCTCAAAAAAATCATTTTTTTTTCTTATTTCATATATAAAATGTACTATTCTTTACAAATTGTAGAACTTTTCAAGCTGCATCTTGTGGTATATTTTGTTTTCTAATACAACGTAATAAGTGATTGAAAATTGAAATGCAAAGTGTAGACATTTAATCTGCTTCATCTGTTAGTTAAGATTTACACAAAAACAGTTCTTGTTAAAATTTTATTATTTTGGTACCAGTTGAATAGGGATAAAATAGCACAGAAAAATAGAGCTTCGTTTTCTCTATCACCTCATAAAAAAAATAAAATTTTCTCAAGCCCTCTATACGAAAATAAGGTACCTCCGTCACTGCATTTGGGTACCCCTACGAATATCGATTGCTACAGAAAAATTTCTGCCTTTGGGTTACTAAGGAATCGTCTATCGAACTTGACTAGTGGTTTCCCGTTACTGGTTACAACTTTAATTCATTGTACACTTACTTCCATTTCGCATTTAGATACCTCAGGGAAGCTAATAATGATGAAAAAGCGAGAAGTCCATACTTCGCTTAAACTTTATCGTACTCCAAACGTATGTCAAATTTATCCTTTAGAACTACTTAGCTATACGAAATCTACTATCAACGTTGGTCGCCAGCATATTAGTTTGAGTTCATTTTATATAAGTCTTTTTGGCATTAAAATCCCAAAACTTGATTGTACTTCAACATTTGCATACCAGTGAAGCACGATGAAGTATTTGGGCTTTATTGCCAGACAGGCTTATATGAAATTAGCTCAAACCTGTATTCATGCGATTTATTTCGATATTAGACTTGACATTGACATAGCCAAGAGATTATAAAGGATGAATCTGGCACACCCTTAAAGTATGTTGAAGTATGGTGACGAACGGAATTTTCACGTTTTCTGTCTCAGGAAAACCATATCCATTTCAGGTTCAAATATTGCTTCAACTTTTACTGTAGAAGTGTCGCAGGTGATTGTGTGTCATACATTCTTTGAGCATTTGTCATATGCAAATAGTATTCGTTAAGGCTAACGAAGGAAGTCTGAAATAGTGCTGCTAAGAATCTCCTCTCATGGAAGCAATAAATATGTAGTTTATGAAAAATGCATTGCAGATAATCTCGTGTGGCTAAATTCTCACTATCCTACACGTATTTGGTGTTATTTTTGTATATCAATACCACTTATTGAGACTAATAAAGCTATGTAAAAGCTTAGTATCATACATGTTGCTTACTATCCTTTCAAAAAGACTTACTCCATGTTCCTATAACCGATGTACGGCACGTAGTAACGCATGAGTACGCTTCTCCTAATTGTAAATAAATTTCAAGCCCTTTTTCTATGACAATATACTTATATTTGTGGGAAATATTTAAACAAAATAGTCTAGACAATATCTTGAAAGTGAAGCGTCTAGAAAAAAATAAGTATAGCGAAAGCAGACTGTGTAAGACTTTTCTAGACTTATTCCTCATATTTTTTCCAGATCTCTCGGTTCTTTCGTTCTTTAAGAATTAGATATTTTTTTTTGATATATTTATTAATCCTAGCTCTTAGGACATATCTAATATGTCCATCTGCTTGTACAAAGTGACGCCAAACTTGGCGCTAGAAATGCTAGTACATCATCTATGAACAAATGCATACTATTTTTTGCGAACTAGGATTCCGTACCATTCACTGTTTGCAGTTCAAACATTGATGGAGTTTCGATGGAATTAAAAGTAATTGGAGTGTGCTCGAAAAATAATTGAAAACTCTATCAGATCATACGAAAAAGTGGAAAGATAACAGATTGTATAGAAATGATTCAATCAGCAAGGAACGATCAGGGCTTTGCGATTTAAGTGTCACTTGTCTTTGGTTTGTTTTTGATATGAAAAGAAAATCAAATTGCATACCTGATGCATTATGAGTAGACCTTGATCCAAGAATAGAACTGAGAGCAACTGCTAGGATTAACATTGCTGTCAATATGCTGACTGGAATGATGAATCGTTTCTTGTTATACCAACGACGTCTTGATGATTTAATAAAACGTTACGTCAAAAATACAATTAGATGAAGATGTATCGAGACTTACTCAGTTTTTTTTGGATAAAGACATGCACCTATATATAGAAATATTTCAATTCAAAACAAATCATTTAGATTATTCAACATTTTTACAATGGAGTTGTTTGTGTTGTTAGTTAAGGAGACTAGACATATTCGGATCAAATTGAAGCTCTGATCACCAAACTTACAAATTTTAAATATAGGTTGCTGTTAGTGTGCATCAACCGAGATACTCAAGTTTTAAGATATATGCAGTGTATGTCAGATGGCCTTTATCCAAAATTTCAGCGGAAATTTTTTCTTCTGTTTTCTTGATGAATCGGATAGAGCTCGTCGAGTAACATCAGAAAAAATGTTTCATATTTTTAAAAGAGATTTAAAAAAAATCTTAGACAAAAAGCTCAAGTTACTACGATTTCCAAATATAATAGGAAATAGACCCGAAATTCTCACCTTCGTATATCTTTTTAAATCTTTTTTTAGAATATGAAACATATTTTTTCTAATGTAACTCGCAGAGCTCTATTCGATTCATCAAGAAAATAGAAGAGAAAATTCGGCTGAAATTTTGGATTATGGCCATCAGAAACACACTATACATACCTTAAAACTTGAATATTTCGGTTCATGCACACCAACAACAGTCTATATTTTAAAATTTGTAAGTTTGGCGGTCAGAGCTTCAATTTGACCTGAATATATCTAATATCCTTAATTGGCAACACAAACACCTCCATTGTTAGTAGCAGAAGAATTAGATATAATACAAGATAAAGGAAGCTGACTGACTAATACTACAATATGACGTCGAACAGCTGTCGTTAAGGCTCATCGAGTATTCACATATAATCTATAGGGTGTGCGGAAAGTTACATAGCAAAAACATTGTGTGTCTCCTTCGTATTTTTATCGAATCAGCTTACGTTTCCAAACGATTCACAAAAGTTCTAAGATTTTATTCATAAATCAACGGATTATTGACACATTTGAAATCTAGTACTACAAGCTTCAATGCAGAATTTGACTTTTTTCCATATACTTACGTCAGTGGTTTACCACCATACAACGAAGATATCTGAAGTCTTTTGAGAAATCATATTTTGTCAAGCACTTTTCGCTGATCATTTTAACAAAAATAACGCTTTATTTTTATCGACAAATGACGGTGCTAGGTTCAAACCGCTGAAGAGCAACAAATCTCTCTGGAACTTCGCAGGCCAGGAGTCATTTAACCTAGCATTTCTATTTGTCGATGAAATGATCAGTGAAAAAGCCTCCACACAATGAGATCTGTCAAAAGACTTTCGCATACGTTTTGCGTTTTTATGGTTAATAGTCCATGAACGCACCCTACCAAACGTTAACTATAATTGCGCGAATTCGTCAAGATTTTTCTTTGTAAGAACATTTGAGAGGATATAGTGAAGCCTTTGAAAAGGCAGAAAGGTTAGTACAAACTCAACCATTGCAACCAATTTATTTTAAATATTGAGAAAATCGATAAACATAAAGGCTTTCAATTATATGACGGGCACTTATAATATTTCACTCATCTTCGGCGAAAAGTCTAAATTTCTTTCTGTTTTAAATAGATAATACTATTTCTCAGCAATATTACTAATTTTTTTCACACAGAAATAAGCAGTTGGAACTCCTCTCTATCATCAGGAATAAAAAGCTCATTTTGTCAAAATAGTGTGAAGATTATAATTTTTTGGATAGATGACTGCTTGGATTTTCTGCACGTGTTTCATTTTTCGATATTTTTCCTTTATGGTGATTACTATTTCATCTGTTCATAATAATATAATAAAAGGCTCGGTGGTCTTCTTCAACTACATATTGCAGGTCAGAGGTTAATCTGATTTATTCTATTGAAGCTATTTATTAGTTAATCGAAAACTCAGTCCGACGTATGAGTCTTCTTCTTCTTGCACTTCCAAGAGAAATCCATACATATCCCATAAACATAACTTATATTCATAGGCTACTTATATGCATCAAGATGCAGGACAGAACGTGTGATTGTGAGACAGTCAAAAATATGTCATACGACATATGTGCAATGGACAACGACATACTATGTCAAAGAAATGTAGAAAATGCCTCGTCAGAATGATCACAGTTTAAGATAGTATTTCTAAAAGCAAAAGCACTCGCACAATTTGCATGGAATCTGAGTATTTAATAATAATACAATAGAAAGTCTTTGACATAAACACATAGATGACATGTAAATCGTCTATGAGTTCGACAAATAGCTATTCGCTGTGTTACAGAGTTAATAATGACTCGTGAATGAAGCTGAAAGTTCTAAAATTTCCAGCAGTGTCACATATCCAGGAAATCGGGGATCTCAGAGGTCTTCATGGAGATGTTATATATACAAGCATTTTCATCCTACTCATATGTTACACATATCTGATATTAGCCTTTATCTCTACAAGAGATACCGTATCTCTGATCGAAACTCTGTAAGAGATGCCACATCCTCAGGATTTACATCTCCTTATGAAAATTTTTTTAATTTTAGCCTAGGAATGACGCGGAATTAGGATTGATCACGAAAGGGAGATGTAGCATCTCTTACAGAGATCTGATGAGAGATACGGTATCTCTTGTAGAGATGCGATATCTCCTTAAGGGTTCGAGATAGTAAAAAAAAGTATCATTAGTGTGTAATAATTCAATATTACATTGTAATTTCGTTAGTATATGGAAGATCGCCTTGGAGATCTCTGAGATCCCCGATTTCTTAGATCTGTGACACCACTCAAAATTTCAAATCTATTAATACTATCGAATCATAATTTTTACAATAGCCATGTTACTCCTTCTTATCTTTTAGCTTTCCAATATACCTTCAAATGGAGGCTCGAGTAACATACTGTCTGGTACCATCTGTTTCATATGAATGATATGGAGATCAGGTGCCGGATTGAATTGTGATTGTACTTCCATATATGTTCCTGGCAGCAACAAAATTTCGTCCTCGTTGGCAAAATATGAATGATTTCGTATATTCCTAGCGTTGAAAGTGTCGATGGAGAAGAGTGTTCTAGTTCCTTCCTGACCCAAGTAGAGATCATTCTCTAACACAGGAAGTGTTGTTGTGCAAGATGCGAAACTCCACCAGATCACCTGAGTTCCCCGGGAAAATTTGGAACTAAGATCTTTTCGTATCCCACGCCAAACAGTCTGTTGAGGTGCGCATTGTATCTTAACCAAGGCAGTAAGTAAAAGTTTTAGGTACTTGAACCACGGTTGTAATTGTTCACGATTAGTCGTTCTGAGTGTTTCATTGAGAATGGAATAGAGACTTCTTTGTCCATCATTCCATTCCATTGTATAGAGACAAATCGAAGCTGATTCGTTGTGGGTCAGCCCATCTAATGGATTATCTGGAGTGTGTTTCAGAGCAATCGAAGCATAATGTAATATATTAAAGATAATAGGGATCAACGGTCTGCATGCGGCAGCCAGAGGGAGAAATGGTTCTTGAGCATAACCGACGATAGGGCCGACTGTTTTTGAATCTTGAGAATCTGGAATCACTAAGCGAGCGTTTTCGCGTTGAACTTGCAATTCAATATATTTACTCATGTTTTTGAATTCTCGTTTCGTTGATGATGCTTGAATATATCTTTTGGTATCTGTAACAAGAGAAAGATACGGAAACAAAGAAATAAATAATTGGTGGAATTTTGTTTTTGTGGTGTATGAAAAAGAACTATTTTTTTGTTAAAGGAGAACTTCGGCCATATCAGATAGCTAAGACAAGTAGCCAAGGGAGACCTAGTAAAGAAGGATGAACTTCTCGTCAGAATTTGATCTGCTGATGATCAGCATTCTGAATTATTGTGCAGCAACGCATACGAAAGGAAAAATGAAGAGATACACACAAGAATATACTTTTAGATATTTCTTGCTGTAACAATAAATTGTTCAATGCACTAAGAATAACAAAAAAAAGAAAAAAAATACTACGCTATCTTCTATCTTTGGTGAAAATAAAAATATAAGCACAAATAAGAGATATAAATGAAAAAGAGCATATATTTCTCTCCATCTTACTGCGATTTATCGATGCATGTCTAATGTTGACCGAGAATCAAAGAAAATATCATGAAGCGTTGCCTCTCTTCTGACTCAAAAAAAGAAACAATTTCTCCTACGATAATAATAACATGTTCCATGTGAAGAAATATTCTGGATGAAGTTCTGCAAAATAGTCTCCCAGATTTCTTAGATCATAAATCCTAATGTGCAAGAAACGGTAACTAAAACCAAAATATCAGTGTTTGTATCGTTGACAGATTGGTTTCAGTACTCTCGTTCAATATCCATTTTTAAATTCATTTTTCTTTGTATTTTTTATCTATATGTGTCTTGGTGCTGATATCTTGTTAGATTGCGAAGTACATTTGACAATCCTATAGTACTTCTTTCTCTATACCTTAGAATTCATAGTTTTCAAGTCCTATTTCAGTTTTTGTTCTTTATAATGGTTCAACTGATTTTACGTTCAATTATTTCATAAGAATGAGTAAAGTATTTCTTTAAATTCTTTTATTGGCATTTGCTGCGGTAGTTTTAAACTCACATCTATCTGTCGCTTGCACATTTCAATGCTTCGAATGAGACTTACTACAATTAGAAAAATCTATAATCCATTGAAAATTAATCTACACCATTATCGACTGAGTGTCGCATCTTTTCGGGTATCTGATTTCAAGATTAATTTAGTCCAATATTAATATGTCGACTATCAAAAATCGAATGTGGGTTTTCTAAGTCCGTCGTGCTCAAATGAAGACTGCTGGATATTAAATGGATAGGGTGATTGCCGATAGACCGTATAAAACCATCGATATAAAGAATTGTTACTTGTAGATAATGGATACAAGACTATCTACCGAAAACAGTGAGTCATCTTTCAGAAAATAGCGACTATGTCGGAATTTTCTGCCATTCGCAAGAAGCTCACTGTGTCAAATGTAGTGACAAAGGAAGATGAAATGCAAAAAACTGAATCTTTTGTATTTTTTCAGAGTTTTTTGATTTCAGCATTGAAATTTTTCACTTACAGATTTTTCTTTAAAGATATTCACTCGAATATTGGTCTCCAAGTTTTAGAATATGAATCTCGAGCTCCACAACGATTTAGGTTCTCTATTACAATATGGTCTTTTGGTCCTCGTCACAGATCGTGACACAGTTTTCGATATGGAGCGGAGAAAACTTTTTTTGATAATATATCATGCAAATTAGTGGCATCGAGAGTTAAACTTTTCATACAGTTCTCAATGACACCCTTATATCTATAAGAGGTTAACAGATCACACAAATCCGATTTTGATTATTCTAAAAACATTTTTACTAACATAAAATTCCATCATCTTTCAGTCTAGAGACAAGTGAATCGACATTTGATGAACGTTACCTTGTTTTTTTTTATGAAAATAATTTATAATATGCTTTGACTTTCTGAACATATCAATAAAAAAGACCTATATGTTATTAGGGACGATTCAGAAATGTTGCCATGCAGTTTTCATAACTTCTCTAACCTTTCTTCGATTTCATATTTCTTTCCGATAATCTATTTGATGTTCTATATAACTGTTTGAAAGGTGCTACCTCTTCGTGTTCCACTCGCTCGACCATTGTCTAAGAGGTTATGTCATAATCAAGCGATCTCGCTCGTAGAATTTCCATTAACATCAGCATGATTGGGGAATTCATATCTTACAAGTCGATGCTGGGTGCAGTGTTTACGTGGCTAAGATCACAAAAGTCAAAATTTTTTCACATCCCATCAAGAAAATGAAACAGATATGTTGTTCGTACAAGTTGGGAATTTCCAACAGCATAATTACACCTGTAAGTCATTCTCACTAACATTGCAACTCCACAAGAGCTCAAGCTTGTAATAACAACTTATATTTCTGATTTAGAAAATATCCAGTTCAAGTTCTAGTTCCACAAAGTATTATGGCTCTTGATGTCTTTCAATATAGTCAGAAAGTGTCGGCATACGACGAAAAAACGATAAAAAAAAAGACTTTTCGCTCAATACGTTCAAATAGTCTTAAAAAACAAAATCTGCGCACATGATACTATTCAGGTTATTCATCGTGAATATCTTAAGTGGTAGTAAACGGTCAAAAAACGACGCTATTGCCACCGCCAAGATGGTTGTTTTCGTCAGAGTGTCAATGGCAGCGCTCAAGATCATTTCCAAGCAAGAAGTTAACAGTATTCCTACTGTATTGTAAGAGTTTGCAGCCTTACTTAACACACTTTTCACCAGTTACTGCTACTCACTAATGACAATTCATCGCATGCCATTTCTACTTAGCGCACATATATTGTTAACCCTTTGACCGTTGACATAAAAGAGAGAAACAAGCTCTATAGAATATCATCATAGCTATTTATTTTCGATCCAGTTTTATAGATTTATACAAGATAACGTTAAATCTTCTGTAAAGTATGAAAATCTTTGAAACAGTCGGTGATGCACAGTCCAACATCGCATTCGGTACATTGGTAGCGCGTATCACTTCGTTTCTTTGCACGTCGTTCAGTATTGCTGCAAACATAACATCTTCTTCGGGGAGTCTGATTGCTTTCATTTGAAAGAATTAAAGACGGAAAATGTCTGGCCGTTCATCGTAGTGAAGGAGCACTCAATGGTCTGCCAATATGTGACCTCTTGGAGCCGTACTTTGAAATGAGGTCTCGAATAATTTCTAATTTAAATTTGAAAAGCTAGAAGTTTTGCTGTTTCATATTTTTGAATAAAATATAACTATTGAGAACTGATAGATCGATCATGTGGAAAAAGAGTTTCTTGTACCATTTTGTAATTTTTCGAAGTGATTCCGAAAACTTCATCTGCATAGCAGCTGTCTATGATACCCCTGTTTTTAGAGCATATCATTATGAAATGATGGTATCGCAAGCTTCAGCTGTCTGATGCTTATTTCTATGCAAACGAATCTAAAAAACCATGCATTACGATTGATTATGCCAGTTTTATATACTAATAAAGTTCGTGACGCATATATGCGTCGGCGACGGTTAAAGGGTTAAAGTAGGCAGCTTCCTACTGCGTGAGAAATTACTAACCATATACAGACCAAGGATCTTAAATTATTATCTTTCAGCCTCCACGATCAGCGTGGGCAGAAGTATAGGATATTAATACACGAAGATTCTAACATTTTTGGTGGAGAAGTTGGGCAAATTTTAGGATCTGTATGTACATATATATTGATACCCATACCTACCTACATTTATACATAGTCATATATCCATATTCACATATACAAATACATTTACATGGATCGCGTTCATTTGGCCGACAATCACTTGGCCGACTCATCACTTAACCGACACCACTTCGCCGACAAATTGTTTGGCCGACATGTACACTTCGCCGACAACTCATTTGGCCGACAAATATTTGAGATCAAAAAAATTGAAATTTCTTGAAAATATTGCGTGGATTTTTCCCACTCATTCATCTATAAATAGTGAACATTTTTCAAAATAAAATCAGACGACGATTTTTTATCAGTTAAAACAAGTCTCCCGCTAACAAACTGTTTCCCGTGAGATAAGTTCGATTTTCTTCGGGGCATTGCCCATAATCTTTCATTGTAAATAAATGTGACTTTTGATAAAAAGATTTTCTGACGCAATATTTTCAAGAAATTTCATTTTATTTTACTTCAAATATTTGTCGGCCAAATGAGTTGTCGGTGAAGTGTACATGTCGGCCAAACAATTTGTCGGCGAAATGGTGTCGGTCAAGTGAGGTGTCGGCCAAGTGATTGTCGGCCAAATGACTCGGACCCCATTTACATGTATTCATATATTCATAAATATGCAAGTATTTGTATATTCACATATACAAATATATTTACATATATTCATATATTCATATATATACAAATACTTGTATATTCACATATACAAATATATTTACATATATTCATATGTATACAAGTATTTGTATATTCACATATGCACATATATTTACATATATTCATATATTCATACATATAATTACTAGTATATAACTCCTCGTTTACATACACATAAATAATTAATACACGTCCAGAATGAGTATACAATATGGTGAAGCCATATCCAGAAATATAAGTATCGATGTAGAAGCACCACAAGGTTCTGTACTATCAGCAATACTGTTTAGACTACATTTACATTTTTTACCAAAAAATTTTATGCGTTTCAATATGTATTTATTTGCTAACGATCTTGCAATCCTGATAAAAGGTTCTATTGAAAAAAAGTTGTCAGACAATATAAAGTAATTAGAAGAACATGCAAAAATAGCTATGTTAGCACTAGCGAAATACTGCAAAGATATTCTAGTACCAGTCAACGTGAACAAAACAAAAGTTATGCTATTTCATAACGCTGTTGCCTCTCCATATCCAAATGTATTTTTTGAAAATATGAAACTTGAATTTGTACCTGTGTTTAAATATTTAGGAGTTGAAATCAGTACCAAATTAGGTTGGAGTATTTATTTACAAACATATATAGCAAAAATAAGAATTATTTACTGTGGACTTTCGAAAATTTACCGCAATATTCCAAAAAGTGATATTAAATCACGACGTTTATTATTTCTTACCTTTGCCCTCCTCATTTCATATGGAGTTTATTTTATGGTTCTTTTTTACTGAAAAACAGAAAGAAATAATTGAGCACGTTTACATATCAGGTCTTAGAGCTGTTTAATCTTTATGGGGATGGGATGATGATACCACCTTAACACTAGCTCGAGAAAAAACTCTAACTGATTATGTGTATACATATTGGAAAAAATTAAAGAATCATCTAGACAAATCTATAGAAGCTACAGCTTTTAATGTTTACCATATGCCGGTTTTAAATCTTGCATTTGGCTCATAGTAGTTTCTCTATCATCAGCAGCCTCGGTTGCAGGCATTGGCCGCAAAAGTCTCGTGCAATGGTATTGAATCCTATTTGCTATGACGTTGTCGTACTATTACAGTAAAAGAAAATATTTTTGATGAACGTATATACTTAGGGCAGTTCAAAAGCAGTTGCGGAGGTTCAGTAATTCCTTACAAGAAGCTTTAAGAAACTTTCTGTCTATATAGTCTAATAGAGAAAAGAATGCTCTATTTTTTCTATGTGATCTGATCATAATTCAACTGACATGATAATAATAATAAATTTTCGATAAGATTGGTTTCGTTCGGATATGCACTGGTTGTATTAGATCTAATAGGTGCGCCAGAGCTGTAACCGGTCTGGTGAGACCGGTCCAATCCAACCGGATCGGACCGGCTGAAATGGTTGGACTGGTCGGTTTTCACCGATTTTTACCGGTTGAAACATATTTTATAAATGTACAATTTTTTCAGATAAAACTTGTTGAGAGCAAGTTTTTATACTCTTATCAAAATAACCAACTTGTTTTATTTCAAAAATTATACATTTTTTTCTTTTGTACGTCAATCTGTTTCATTTCTTTAATCAAAATACACTTTATTTTTTCAAAAGTACGTTCGAAACTGTATTAGTTCAGTTAAACTTATCTCATACATTTATTTTTGAAGATAAAATTTAGATTCGAACCATCGTTGAGTAGAAATGTTACGTTTATCTGTAAAGGTTGAGTGAGGAAAATTCAAGATATGGAATGTGACAATTAATTGATATGTATATGACTTTTTTTTTCGAGCTATATATAAATATCTCATCTATTTATCTATGAGAAACCAAACCATTCCTATTAGCAAATCAATAATGGCGCAACAAGTGAGCCACTTTCTGCTGGTTTCCACCGACCTAATAGATGTTTTAAACTGGCTGGGTCACTGGCCGAACTGGATCAGTCTAAAATTTCAACCGATGAACCGAACTAGGTCAACGATCTCGATCGGTCACAAGCTTGGGGTGCCCCTAATTTTCTTATTGGAAAACTTATAAACAAATTAGAAATAAAGCTCACTACAATATAAGTGTTACAGAAAAGAAAAAGTCTGAAAAATAAAGGAAAGAGCTGAAATCAGATTTGTTTTCGAATAAACTGGTTAAACTGATTAATTGGATATTTTCATTAAAAAACTAAGAGCAAATTGTTTTTTTTTTATTTTCTACCAATTTTCAAGCAAAAATAGATCACTTTAATCAAAACAATTAGGAAAATAAAAAACTTGACGGAAATCAAAATAACTGAAAAAATCAAAAACATCATTTTTTTTGCAGTTATTATGATAAACTTCATCCTCTAAATGTGCGAAACATCTTTTTTAATAATCAACTTCTACCTATACATATCAATTATAAGAAAATACTTAAAAAACAAGGCACAAAAAGTTTCAGACTAGGCCTTTTTGAATGAGTGATATTTTGATTTAAAATTGATAAAAATTTTTAAAAAATCAGCTGCTTCTCCTAGGTAAAAATCTGTAAGCGTTTAGAACGGAATTTCGCCCCTAATATCAATTTTATCATTTGAAAAAACTTCGTGAACTCGCCGGGTTTTACCGATCTAGAACTAGTTTTAAACCGGCAGGACCAGATCTGTCTAATTTTTCTAGACCGGTTACCACTCTAAAGTATGCAGATTATACAGTTATATTTTACATTTCAATTTTAATTACTTAATATGTTGTATTAAAAAAACAAAATATACCACAATATGCAGCGTGAAAATCTCTACAATTTACATAAGACGGCCTATTTTATAGTTGCACTTTTTGTATTCAAAATGGACAAAATTCTATGCGGTCACATACGAGCTACATAATAATAAATCACAACTGTATACGTGCTGTTAGTTAAGGAAAAGATATGAAATTCGAAGATCTTCGAAAATTGGTCGCGTAGAATTTTGTCCATTTTGAAAACAAAAAGTGCAACTATAAAGGGTGTGGGTGGGTGTGGGTGTGGAAGGGATGGGTTCTTGGAGAAGTACAACCCACTTCCACACCCACACCACCCACACCCACACCCACCCCACCCACACCCACACCCCATACCCACACCCACACCCACACCCACACCCACCCACACCTACACCCCCACACCCTCATGACCAGACGAGTGACTACTAGCAGCCCAGGAACGCCCCCTACAACTACTCGAGAGTGGTTGTAGGACCCTATGAAAGTTAAGAACTTTCCTAGCAGGCGGTAAAGACTTCAAACCAATAGTTCTTAATAAATTGGCAATTGTTCACTTCTTCTTCGTGTTTGATCATGTTTTTTTGTCTCACTAACACTGTGTCTATGAAAGATCAATTGCGTAGAAGAAAGAAATAAAGGATTATCAACCATTTTGAATTAAAAATTAAAAAAAAACAATTCGGACTAAGGAAATCATTAATAAGATTTTGATATAGCTTTAAATTTGTTTTTTTTTATTTGTGCTGAACGTACTTAAGAAAACATCGAGAGAGTCTAATTTAATAGTCTTAGAAGCTTGTTTATTAATAAAATTAATCGAAAGCCAGTCAAATATGAATTAATTATCAGTATAAAAATTTGCTTAATAAAAACAATGTTGAACGGGAAGTTTCTAACTGTTTCATTTCAAATAAGTTCATCGACGTTTAGACATCGATTTATTTTACCAATTTTTATATTAACATTTGTTAAATTCTTCTTAAGGGTACTCCCTCCTTTTCTTTTGGACTAAAAATTGAAAAAAAATCGATTGTTTTTTGTTTATGCATTCTACAAATAGGTTGCATATTTTTCTTTTGATTCGTACTTAAATGAGCTCAATCTTAGCTTTCTTTGATTTGTAATTCAATTTTTACGAAAAGTTCTGCTTTTCAAATATTTTTCAAAATTTAATATTTAATGAAAAAATTAAAGTAATTTTTTTTCTCACTTTTACGCTGTATAGTCGGTTACTGCAGGTCGAATGGCATGTAACAAGACAATCCTAAGGTACGTCGGCTTTTCTAATTCATCAATTATATCTACTAATCTGGTTGATCAATAGTTTACTTGATTATATGGGATTGCTTATTCAGCATACAAAAAAACATCACGTGAAGAGATCAGGTGCAGCAGTATGGGGTATGAGTGTGAGCATGATATTCTTCATATACACCCACGCCCACACTCCACACCCACACACTCTCAAAATTATCCGATTTTATCGCTGAACGATCCCCCTCCTTTTTATATGAATAGGTAGTGTAAAAATTTTCATAGAAACTAACTTGGTGATTTTTTAGATGGTTGAATTTTCATAGAAATGTTATCTCTATTAAGAAATGAAGTTCGTGCAATACGTAGAAGAAAAATGCTTATTTCAACATCACGTATGACAGGTGTTTTGACTTTTATTGTTGTCATCCTTGTGGAAACCAAGATAATATTAAATTATTCTCGACTGTATTGGCACAGTTGATCAGCCATAGTTAGACAGGCAAATATATGCTATGTAATGTTAGCTATATGACTATGTTGAAAAAGTACAAAAACAACAAGAGAGCGTTGATTAGTTTTTATCCTAAATCATAACCTAAGATAAGATCATTAAATATATTCATAAGTTAAGCACAAGAGATTGATATGGTGTGTAGCTAATTTTAAAAAAATATTTGGAATTCAGCAAAATCTCAATTTTCCCTATTGTAAAAATCCACTTGTTTTATTTAAAACATGTTATTATATATTTCGGCTTGACAATAACGTTCTCATTGAAAATTTCACAATCAATTTTGATCATTGTTATTATGCATCAAAGTTCACCTGTAAAAAAACAGAATTTAACAAAAAGAGCACGTGTAGTCTACTAGCTAATTTTTCTTTCACTTCGTTGACAAACATCAAAATATTGCCATCTTATAGCATGACTCATTTCATGTTATTGAAAAAGAGACTGGGTTTTTCTTACATATAGCTATACATCAATCTCTTTGAAAACTTTGCTCGACAAAAATTATTTTTGTTCCCAAAATTCGAGTATCTAGATGTGTATCATTAATCATTTTAATCTTCGCATCTAATCATAATTGGAAATTCCAATAGTCATAATGGTTAGTATGATTTTAATTTAAAGTTTTTTTTTAATAATGTTTGACATCATATAGCTACCTTTTAAGATATATAAAATTTTAAATTTTTTTAATTTTAATGAATTCTGTAGTATTGAATTTTTCAAAAGAAATTCTATTTATTTGTTCTATCTAGGAATACACTGTAATTTTTTTTTAAATTCTATTTTGAAGCAAATCGATATTGAGTAAGCTAAAGGATTTTATAAGTCTTATGATTTA
>CAJNOP010002519.1:0-17099 GCA_905250075.1 Rotaria sp. Silwood1
ATTGCAGACCGTATCTGTAAAGTTTGGTGTTAGCATGTTTTTCATATGAAATTTTGCAATCTTTGTGCCTGGTGTGATGTCGATTGAAATGAGCGGCTTGTGCTCATTTTGGCTCAGCTTTATGATTCAGATGTACGGATGGTTTCGGCAAGAAGAATTATTCTTGAGATGGCAGGCGAATTGTTTTGGTGTAGGGTTTTCTTTGCGCGGCACTCGATGTTCCTTGTGCATTAGACAGAATGGATTGAAATTGGTGTTGAATGCTCACTGATAGGTAGTTTTGCTCAGCTGAGTTGGCGAATCTATGATAGTTGCAAATTGCATTTGTGGTCGCATCTATGTAATTTGATTTTAGCTTTGTTTGTTGGTGAAAGAGATTGATATGTTATTGCGTAGTTAATTTTTTTTGCGGAATGGAATATTGAGGCTTGGGTGTGCTTATATTATACTGCGATATGTGTGAAAGTATTTTGAATATATAATGTATTTGGGGTCAGCCTAGTAGTTTGTGCTAGCGGAGACGATCCGTTTGTTGGTCAGCTATTGTTTTATATATTTCGTAGGCGAAAGTGTAGAATGTGATTTGATACCGGATCATTTTGATAGCCCATGTCTTTGATTTAAGAATGGGTCTGTTTGTTTGGTAGTTTTCGTTAGGTTCCTGTCTTCGGACTTCGGACCGGAATACGTCGGAAAAGTGTCGATCCTCTTGTTCGACTGGTTCCGAAAGGCATCCGATAGAATCCGATGCCGCGGTGTGAGTATTGTAGATCAGCGGATCTGGCACCCGGATCATGTCGGAAGCCATCGTATACGTAGCGGATTGCGTCGGAATCCGTCGAAATCCGTGGTGATGTTCATCAGATCCTACTTGGTTGGTGTCGGAATCCTGCGCATGAGAATCCGTGCCGGATTACATCGGAAAAACATCCGGTCGTCGGATATAAACGGATTTGAGATCCGTCCGACAGGTTTCGACCCCCCGTCATTCTCTTGGGATGCAAAAAAAATCATTCAATCAAAAAAATATCTAACTGTATCCAGAATCATAGTAAATTTCAGTTGGAAAAGCTTTTTATTTTTTCGATTGTTGTCAGATGAAAAAGGCTTAACGTACAAATAGAATTTATTCACAAAAATTTACTCGTTTGCTAATGAATCAAATCATCTACATTTATTTGAATTTGAAGATATTCTTATTTTTTGGTATTTTTTTATTCAGATCTTTAATTAAATTACATCATATGGACATATTTATATTTTCTTTTACACTTCAATAGAATTCTCATACCATATTCTAATAAATCAAGAGAAAACAATAATTTCTTAACCAATCGTCATAGGGGTCAAACGCAATACAAAAATAAAAATAAAAACTGAATTAAGAAATTTGATTGGTGTCTCTAAGTAGCAACACCAATTAAATATCTTAATTCAATTTTTATTTTTCTATTATGTTTGACCCCACATTCGCGGATGAGAAATTTTTTCGTCAAATTGATATATGCTAAGGTAAAAATATAAAGAAAGAAAGGAGGCAAAAAATGACCTCTTTCATATATCTTCATTCTTATTTGGAATGTTAAAATTATACAAAAGATGAAAATATTATTTCTTTTTTTCTCTGCACACGTATAATTGTGTAACAAATGAATTCTTTTCTTGGCCAGATTACTTTTGTTCTAGGAGCTTTGTCTTATTTTCGTTCGAAATTAGTGATAAAATTAATCCCAAACTCAGGTTTGTTTCATATTCTTGAACTGAATAGAAAAGAACTTTTGAGATTCTTTGAGCCATATGTGAAGAGCAGATAATCAGGGATTATGAGGTTTGTCACGGGTAGATCAATAAGTGATCTCTTGATTGATTTTAGTTGAAGATTTAGAGATTGGATTTAAGCAAGAATAAAAATGCGCGACTTCATTACCTGAAACAAATACGTGCAGTACAAATGGAGTATGAGACGTAAAGCTGTGTTTTTCTTCTGTGATTTGACAAAGTTTCAGTTGAAGAGAATGCCTTTCAGTGGTGAGGCTAATTGCTAATTAAGAAATTAGAATGTTTCTTGATCAAGCCTGAGGGTTGGAGTGTGACGTCAAATGGATATGAACCCGTTGAGTTTGGTATTATTAAAACTCGAAGTTGAGATCTTGTTTTTTACGTGTCTAATAATCAGAAAAAATTTAAAAAAAAGAAACTTTATATTGAAATAAATGACATTAAGTGTACATGTATTAGTTGTACTTGTACATTCTCAAAACTTGCGAAGAGAGGAAATTAGTTGAGTCACCGATTTTTATTTCAGTTTTAATTACATATATGATATAAATAATTCTAGAAAGTCTCAATTCTTTTTGTCTGTAAATATTGCATTATATGGAACTAATATTTCAAATGGTTCATCATCCTATACTAACTTGATTTTGCTTTATGAATCTTTTCTCGTTTACTTAAATTGCGAGAAATTCGAAATTTGAGCAAACTTTTTTATCAGTTTTTTTGCCTTGGTTGGATACAGTTCGTTGAGTTATCCACGAAATGTTATATTTTTTAAGATCTTTTTACAATTTTGATGTTCAAAAAAAACTCGAAGAAACCTTATAGCTGCAGAAGACGACTAAAAATGCATATATTTATTTAGAGAGTGACCCATATATTAATATATTTTCTTATTTGGCGTTTATTTTTTCTTGAAATGATTGTATCTTTATTTCTATGATGGAGTTAGACATAGCAAAAATAATATTGATAGAAAATGCCTTAGTAACGAAATAAGATATGCACTCGAACTACTAAGAAATTATTTTCTAGGCTGCAGAAAATAATCTTGGCAAAACATTAATTCATCAGAGATATATAGTTAAACGATTTTTTTTTATTCGAATTAAAACCGATAAATATATACGAAAAAAATTATGTGCGAATTTTAGGTAATATCCTTCTTTTGTTGAGATAATAAATCTTTTTATAAAAAAATGTCTACTGATCCTTATAAGAGTTAATTGATTTTTTTTGCATATTTTATCACGATATGAAAGTTGATGAAACTGCTTTATTTAATTTAATAAATAGTGTACAAATTATAGTGTATATATGAGGAATATGCAGAGAAGTCTTTTTACAGATGCCTTTATCGGCATCAGTCTATTATCATATTGATCAGTACAGCATGGAGAAGTTCAAAGTGACATGTAGAAGGAAAAAAACTGCGAAAGGATAATCTCTTGCGTGTGTATGGTTTGAAATAAACAAAGAAACTGTTCTTCTTTTCAGTTTTCTGCAAATGATTTTTGAATATGAAGTTATTTTATTTTAAAAAATAACAGTGGAAGTGGAAAATATCGTTTCCATTTTTTAACTAACTATTTGCCTTTTAGATAAGATGATAAATAGATTGGAAACATTACCAAATGAAGTTCTTCTTTCTATATTCTCGTGTCTATCATGGTTTGAAATGATAACTTCTTTATGGTCATTGAATAAACGATTCAATTCTCTTATTTGCTCAATCCTGTCTACAAATGGTATTAACCTTACTGAGCCAGGTTTATCTTTTAAAAAATGCTGCTCAACATTGTTTCCTTTAATTTGTAATTCATCATCACCATCTCTTGCTTCTTATATTCATCGTATTCATTTTGATGGAACAAATTCAAGTGCTTCTGATTTTATATATGAATGGCTATTTTATAATAATAACAATCATGATGGAAATATTCATCGTTATCCTAATCTTAAATCAGTTGTTCTTACTCGATGCTTGTTGGTTGAATCATTAAATAAAACTTTAAAATTATTTATGAAACATCGACTAGATGAGCTTACATTAACATTCGATAAAGAGGCATTCGAATTCGAGCGATACTTGAATGTACCTCAAATACTTGTTTTGATTAAAGGTAATGAATCATTATTTTACTAAATTTTTTTCAGAAGTAAAATGAGATTTGCACACTTCAACTTGTAACCTTTTTAAGTGTT
Source organism: Rotaria sp. Silwood1 (assembly GCA_905250075.1). Lineage (NCBI taxonomy): Eukaryota > Metazoa > Rotifera > Eurotatoria > Philodinida > Philodinidae > Rotaria > Rotaria sp. Silwood1. Next base: position 3,982 of record CAJNOP010002519.1, read on the forward strand.
CATGATCTACATAACATTAAATATGCACTAGTACTTTATCATATTTTACATATCTTTTTTTCTCCAAAATGTTGACCGTTCTAATGTAAATTATGAGTGCAAATAAAGTACCAAAGAAATAAAACTATAAGAGTTGAGAATTTCTTGGCTGTTTGATTTAATGGAAACATTTGTTGGTCTTCTGTCTTCGGATCTAAAACTTGAAGGCGAATACAAAATTAGTTAGATATGTTTTGATAAAAATATTTCCAATTTGTAAAATTTATAAAAATAAAATAAAAAGGTTTTTTAAAAAGGAAAAAGCATATAGTATTAAACCGAAGATCTTTGAAAAAAATGAGATAAATGCTAGAACATGGCTTTGATATGAAATAATTATGTATAGTTTTTGAAATATTTGATTTTAATTTTTTATTTTTGAAAGTGCAAGATTACATGGGGTCGATTTTAATACTTCAACAGATTCAATTTTAGATAAAAGAAGAATTTTAGTTGTTTTGATTTTGTCAGATGATAGTGTAACTCGTTCATTGGACTATTTGCTAGTTGTACAATTCTGTAATACTAAATATTATTTGCATAGACAATCAAATAAGATGATTTCTTTTATCGATTCTCTCTTATTTGGTTTTGACATTTGATAGTCGAAAATTGATATTCTTCTAGATAATCTTGGGACAGTTGAGCACAGCCAATATTAATAGTTTACTGAAAAATATATTGTTTGACATTTGTCGAGAGTGTCTTCCACTTGTTTTGAGGATTGTAAAGAATGACTTGGCGAACAGTTTTGTAACTTTTAGGATAGATATATTTCGATGAGTAGAAGAAAGATTATAAAAAAATCAAAATTTTCGAATGCTTTCTTCTAAGAGATATTGAGAACACAAGGGCTAAAAATGATCTGAAGTTCTTTCTACCTTTCACAAAAATTTATGCTTCATTTTTTAGTACTGAAATTTTTTTGTATGACTGTGAACATCGAGTCTGGATTGTTTTTTGTTTTATGTAAAAAAATTTTTTTTTTTGAGACTCGAGACAACCAAAATAATGAAGGTAATATCAAAAACTTCTTTTTTCAACGGTGCTAATCTTGTAAAAGCTGCGAAGTTTTGTAGGAACAACATTTTGGAGTAAAAAAGAAGGCAGATACTTCGATTTGATCAAAGTATTCATTAAAAAATTTTACACTTAATGAATTGTACCTAGCGGAACAGTGCAAATTTCTGTTCTGAAATCTGATTCCTTTTGAAGAATCGAAAAGAATTGCATTGTTCGATTTTAAAGTGAAATATAGGTTTTTCTTTGAATTTTTGTATACATAAATGAGAGACATTCAGTTTTTGAAAATAATCATCGATAGAGAGCTTTTAAATCTGTATACTGAAGGTAAAGACTGATAAACTTGAAAATTTTAGGTTCGGAGAGGAGCCTTTCTCTTAAAGGGTTACATATGAATAAATATGATTTCTTTGAACAATGTAGTTATTTCTCTTATAACAAAAAATCCATTTTCTGTTTTTAATTTTTACATAATAGAGAAACAAGTTGCCATGCTGAAACAACTTCTACATGAACTTTTTTCTAGCCAATGTCAACTAACTTCTTTGCGTCTTGATATTGCTGATGGTGATTTTTTTATTGGTATTTATCAATGTTTACCTCTTCCATATAACCTTGCTTCAAGCTCAATAAGAAATGAATTTCAATCCTCTTGTTTAACTATGCGTCGTTTACATATTCGTCTTAGTTATACATGTTTTATGCATTATTTGATTGATCATGTGCCCGCTCTCGAACAACTATCGATTCATTTTGAACACTCATTGACCTTGAATCCTCGATCTAAGTTAACTATTGAAGACATTATACAAGCAAAGAGCAAATGGTTTGATATGGTAAGACAAATGCACATTCTATTTACTTTTCTTTTAGTCAAATATCTTTCGTAATCAGTCGATTTGAAAAATAATATTATATCATATCTCAGTTTTACCAACTATTCAATTTTAAATTATTGTCTTGATAAAAATCATTCAATCCAGATCACTTGATCAGAATTTATATTTTGAGCTAAAAAGATCAGATCGAAATCATTTGAATCAAAATAAATTCAGATTTGATTTGACTGACTTAATTAAAGTTGTTCCGATGGTCTGACAAATTTCGAATTTTCGTTCACTCTCAAATCATTTTAAGAGCGTTCTTTCGAAAGTTTTAATAGTATAAATCGTATTATAGTGGGTATTTATAGAATGAGTTTTTTATTTGTCATGACGAAAACAGTTCTACAAACGTTAAAACTAATCAAAAAATATAATAGTTTCCCTGGCAATGTGCGTGCAACACTTTTCAGGATGATTCAAGAATTGCAGTACAGGTTTCTATCATTAGATTGTAGTGAGCTCAAACAGGTAGCAAAGTAAATAAACAGTCGATATTTCTTCATAATTGTACCTTTTTGTGGAAGTATACTAACAGATATTACTCAAGTACAATATATAAGGAGAAAATCGATGAAAATAATTCCAGTTAATAGAAAATAGATTTGATTTGAAAAAATTTCTTAGTCGACTAACTTGTGTAATTATGGATTTAAGTCAGGTTCTGTCTTGAAGAAGTAATAATTCATCAATTTTTGCTTATTGTTATTTTAGAAGTTTGCTTAGAATAATTGGCCATTGTAATGTTCATATATATATATATGTTTGATTCGCAATAATTTTTCTTTCTGTTTTGATCATAGGTACCCAAACTTCAATATTTTATTCTCAGAACTTTCATTGATAACGATTTGGAGTTTGTCTATTTGAAATGGATACTTAACAATCTTAATCATATTCAAAAACTTAAACTTCGTCTTGGAAATACTGATACAAACAGAACTGATGCAGTTATTTGGAATTCTGTCGTTGATGCGAATTTCATTCGTCAATATTGTATGCCTGATATAGCGACAAACTTAATTGATTTTGATTTTTACATCTCCTCAAAGTGTCAGCAGTTATCAGTGAATAGTGTCGAAACAATAATTAATTCATTTAAAATTCATCCTTTTTTTATTGATCGCCAGTGGACAAATGTTACATGTTTCTTTGATCCCATAATATCTGATCAACATCTTTCTTCTTCTATGGTTGATCCACCTAAAGTTTTCGACGGTTTAATGTAAGATGTTTGTCTCTTTTAAGCTTTTATATTTTTCTTATACATCAGTGTTCTTTTCTTTTATAGTAGTTATCCATACCTTGTTGATTGGCCACATATGCGAAATATTGAGATCAATATGCATCCATCACTTTGTCTATTTCTCAAACGACTTGATACAATATTTCCAAAAATCTCTTCGATGAAAGTTCATATGGGTGAGTGTTTGTTATACTAATGAATTATTCAGAGTTTACGGATAGATGAATTAGACAGATAACAAAAGTTCGCTATCTCCATAATTTGCTTTAAAACTGCCAAACTGTTTCGCCTTAATAAGATCAATTCTATATCGAATTCTTTGTCTGTATGAGAGAAATTTGTGTGAAATAGTTCTTTATCGTCAATCTGAATTCGTAAATGATTAGAGAATAAGTCGAATAGAACAAAAAAAGCTCCTTTCGCTGAAGTACTTGCACAAATAGAACTATTTTTCTGAATACTTATCAAATTTATTTATGATATGCTTTAATAAAATAAAAGTTCTGATATTTAAAATATTTACTTTTCTGCAGACTATAACTGTATTACTTGTGATCCACACTATTCAACGTCCTTACGTGCACCATTCGAAATAGGACAACACATGCTGAATGATATTCAATTTCGATATGTTACAAGACTTGAATTTGGCTTTCATTTTTCGCGTCATTACAGTAAGTGTGCATTAAATTTTTACACTTCAAATATAATCTGTACATGTTGTTATGAAAGTGTATTCCAAATAGATCATATATAAATTCTAATAAATAACTTTTTTTTAACAAAAAGTCTCAATTAAATTCATTACTTTTATTTAATTTTACTGATTTGTATCTGTAATAGTTTAGCCATTGATTTCTCTTCGTGTACTGACTTAGCATTTGAAAAATCTTTACAACTTAGATGAGATTCAGATCAAAGTATTATTAAAGAGGGATCAATATGAAAAGATAATAATAGAACGTAGTCGATATTTACGAAAATTATGACCATAATATTCAAAATATCGTAATCTATCTCTAGATTTTTCGACTAACGTAAGAATCGAACATGTATGTATATCCAAGAGAATGATCGTGCCATATTAGAAGAAAATAGACTAACCATATGTAGTTGTTGTTGGCTACTGAATACTCAACACAAACGTTCTTCTCATAAAGGGTTTAGGACAGTTGCTCGCTAGGACACTTGCTCCTAAAAATGCTTTAAAGCAAATATATGAAAAAGACGTATGAAGATTTTCTCGCCCAATAACAACAGAAAACACAAACGACAAACGTGGATCTACCTTATAAGTTTCATGATCGCCAACGGTTTGGATAAATATGTCATTTAAATCAGGATGTAATCGACCATGGCACTTAAATTTTTCGGCGTGTTCGCATTTCCATAATATTTTCTTGGTGCCTCATTTATAAATAATATAAGAATACCCTTCGTAGATAAGTAACGGAGCATTTCTCCAGATTGTTGAATGAGTAACTGACATCATTGTTTTCTTAATGAACTATTCTACGACTCGCACGGGGCTTTTTAAATGCCTATAATGAATCAACACGACTAATCATTATAACAATAATCGTCAATGTCAATGTGATCCACATAAAGATTAATTAACCTTTCCAGTTCCGGCGGCGTTTTCACTTTCTACCCATCAAAAAAACAGCCGGACTGAAACAATTATACGAATAACCAATCACTTCATATAGTGTCAACTGATGAAAACACACAACAGCAAAAGGTAAAAATCACAGACGATATTTACTCAAACCCACAACTCCGCAAACTAAAAGAAGGGAATGCACAAACTAGCGAAAAAAACATCATCATGAACACACACTCCAACCCCTTCACTCTTTCCTCAACCACAACCCTCACTATCACCCACATCCCCGTCCTCACCCTCACTTACATCTTCCTTCGTTCAAAATCTTTTCTCTAAATAATCTCTTCACTCGAAATCGTTTTGCTTGTTTTTCTTTTTCATTCGCGAACAAATGTCCTACCGAGCAATTGTCCACGCGACCAACGGTCCACATGACCAAATATCCTAGCGAGCAAGTATCTTAGCGAGCAAATGCCAGTATGCAACTGTCCGACGAACAACCATTCGGATCCCGTTCATAAAACAAATCAAGTCAATTTACCATCGCTTCAAAAAGATAGTTGTTCTTAGATTAAAATAATGTCTAGAAATCGAGATTCGTCTGTGTTCGTTTGTTTACCTATCAATAAGATGATTTCCATGACCATGATGTAATGACTACATGATTCAAATGATCGTGTAACATGGTTAAAAAAGAACATTCAGTCACTTATGATTCCAAGTTACCGAGCAATGTGGTTTGAATGAACAGTATTGATAAATTATTTAGTATAATTTGATTAACAGTTCATTGTTATACAAATGAGAATGATGTATTAGTAGGTAAAAATTGATGAATCAATTTGATTATATAATTATCATAAACAAAAAGTCATATTTGGCAAATAATCGTATGTGTGTTGCTTTCTTACGTACACTTAGGTGTAACATGATTATAAGAAAGTCATATTGTTGTCTAATTATATTACCGCTAGCTGTACTTAAAAGAACCAAGAAATGAAATGTTATCCTATGAATAAATAAATTCTTAATCTCTTGGATTCCATTGTTTTCAGGCTGGAGACAAGCAGAATGCAAGAATTTTTTTCGTTCTGTCGTATCGATAAACAGTTGTGAAGCGAAATGTTCATCAATACGGCTGCAATCCACGTTTCATACACGATAAAATATACATATGTACAGCTGATTAACGCTATAGAATGCAAGAGGGAGTGATTTTTTGATTGTTTTATAAGCTCGTAAAGTATACAAGAATTTACGAGATCCAGGAGATTAAAAATGTCACCTTTTATATATCATATCAATATTCGCGAAATTAATTTTACCGATCACCTATGATATACTTGTCATGTTGTCAGGTTTATTTACTAATTGTATTAATAACCCATGGAGAATCATTATTTATAGAAATACCGTATTCTTGTAATTATTACCATTGTATATCTCAATACAGCTTTAGTAATAGCATTTTTTGTCATTGAAATGTCTACATATTAGTTGCATCTAAAGAGAAAACTGATATTTCTTTTGAGAAACTCCATTTGCAAACTCTCAGTTCAGAATTGATTCATTTCAAACATTTTACTTTCGTTTCTTCTTATACTACTTTAAAGTTAAACATTTAAATAGTAAGTTCTGAAAAAGTTGCCCATTAATCTTATAAAATATTGGCTAGAAATAGGCATATTTTTTTATTTAAAATATGTTATTATTATCAAAACAAAATGTAAATGAAATTTCTTTGTAGAAATGTGCACCGAACCAATTGATCAAATCAAGGCACGTGCAAAGATGTTAGCGCATCTTATTTCAATGCCTATTAAACTAAATGAACTTCGAGTTGAACAATTCGAGTGGCTTTTACATGTTGTTCAATACGTAAGTACTTATATTGATCATCTAACTTTAAATTGTTAAATCTAATGAGCGGTGTTTAAGACAATTAATTTGTAGAGTAGATGTCTATTTCGGGTTAGAATATAAATGAAATTTTCAAAATTTCATAGACACTTTCATGAACAAAGCCAAAGCCAAACTCTATTTCCATTATATATTACAAATTATAAACTATACATTATAATTTATATAAGCAGTTATGTTATAAGCGGCCATAAAGCCAAGCATAAAATTTTACCTCAATTATAAATTATAATTCACTCATAGGCTATCCACTAGAATGGCTAAAAAGTCAAAGACAAGGTTTTTACCTCAATTATAAGTTATATAAAGATATATACAGTAATTAGAGGTATAGAAACACCAAAGCTACTAAACACTCAAAAAATAGAACAGGGACATCAAAACGGCTTTCACTAAATTTCAACCATACAACACAGCAAAAGAAGCGTTTTCTTCTAACTACCAACCGCAATTCCGCTTTTGCCAATATCGACACACGGCTTCCCCTCGTCCTCATCCGTACTCGCACCCTCGCTCCTCCCCTTTCATTTAAAAGACCTTCCCCTTGACGATTATCCGCATGTGGGTTTCTACCGATATCGCCATACGGTTTTCTCTCATCATCGCTCCCACTCTCATGCTCAAGTCTCTATATCAATTATATATGTGGTAAAACTTTATCTTTTGCCTTTTGACATTGTCGTATGAAATTCTCTGTATAAATTATAATTTATAACTGGCATAAAAAATTTATCTTTGGCTTTTTGGTCGTTGGAAGCGGAAGTGCTGTTTCTTTTTTTTGCATTTATTTTTTGAAATGAAATGAAGCTGTGAGAGCTTCACTTATATTCGAACTTGAATTAGGCAAATTATGAATTTGAACGAGTATTGGTAAAAACAAATGCGCCCATTATGATGACATAAATGGACCTTGTGCAAGAATAAGTATTCTATCTTTTTCAATACTATACAATGAAATAAAATCTATCATTACCAAATAGACAACAAACAAGGTCTTAAGCAAGCAAATTCTTTGAGAAGAAAAAGCACGAATTGTTTAACAAAGGAGAAATATATAATCAAATTACTTTTCATTTCCAGTTGGACATGATAAAGCTTTAGGACGACTACTTTATGACTTCTTTATTTATGTATTAAGAAAAGTATCAAGAATATAATGTAAATGATAAAGAATATAGGGATACAACAGTAACGGTAAGCGTTTGATCTATAACCGTAGCCCACCAGTAACCAGTCTAACGATTATTAGTATGGACCGATAATCGGTCGAACGATTATCGGTTTGGACTAGTTAACGGTAGACCGGTGAATGATCGTCGCCGTTGCATCTCTATAAGCGAACAACTTTTTACAGGATCGTAACATAAAACGAAACAAGTTTTTTTTGGAAGTAAAGCCAATCTTCGCTGAATATACGAAAGTCGCAATGTTTTTTCATGTAATAGAGACAAGAAGATTGGATCGAAATAAAAGCCTAACGATCAAAATTATTCTTTTTTGGTGATCATTTGTATCTAAACATGTGATGATCAAAAATATCTTTTTCCTGGTGATTAAAAGTATATTTACTCATATTTAAATATCCATTGACAAAGAGTAAATAAAATTATGAAAGCCGATTTCTTTTTAGCTGCTAACAATAAACTCTTCAGGATAGTGCTTTTGACATAGTTTATTGTTCTTAAATCGAATACACGGTATTCCAACGAACCTAAACAGTTAAAATAGTTTTGTTTCTGTTTTGAACTGACATTAAACGCGTCGACCAGTAGTTATCGAAAGGCAAGTTCTTTTCCATTCTGTTAAGGAATATTTCATATCACACTTCAAATTCACATAATGAAAAGAGAAAAGAAAAACGTATCCATTACGACATCGTATATAATTAAAAAAATTGACTTTTCTAATTTGTTTCAAGATTTTGAGACATATTTCTTGAATAGAGACCTGATAACTGAAGATGGAAAGAAAATCTTTCTCAAATACAATGAAAACAATGGTTTAATATTTTGTGTTTAATTTCTATAAGACATAATATGTATGCTTTATTAAACAAAAACAAAATAGAAGATGCGCTTTATTTTGTTCATTGACAATAAATACAGCGCTGCAAAAGTTGAAAAATACACGAAGAAACTAAAGATCTCAACATCCTACAGATAGCTGCTTGTCTTCAAGGAAAAACTATACAAAGAAAAGTTAACTAAATGTGCCACTTTTTGACGAGTCAGCTCACATGATAGCTTGATGTTATTCTATTTATGTTTTTACACTTTATTTTTAGGCATCTAATGAATTAAGAAAAAGTGCATTGAATACTGTGCGCTATGTTGAATTTCGCCTTCCCAGTTGTCATCGTGGCTCAAACAAATCTATCCATATTGGAAAAAATCTTGTGCCTTTTCTTAGCACTTATATGCCTCATTTACAAACATTGCATCTTTGGCGATCAGATGATTTTCCATGGATATCTAGTACGTATGTTTTTTAAAAAGAAAACTAATCACAACAAATTTCTCATACGGCTCGTTTATGATAAATACTTTTTTCTATTGTTTAATTTGCCAATTTCGATTAACGCTTAATTAATGAAGCTGATGCAAACTTAAAATCGAATTTTAAAGAAGTTAGTTTCTATATGAATTCTATTTTCCGTCAGCTGTCTTTAAATTTTATGCAATTGGAATCAATGTATTTTATAATTCCGAAACGATGCTTTAGAAATAAAATCAATTTCTGCAAGTTTTATTTTCTATTTTGCTCGTTCAAACTTTTCATAATATGATTTAAAATTCAATTATGAAATTCTCGATGAAATCATGAAAATTTTTTTATTTAGAGATGCTTATTAAACATCACTGTTGTGTTTTTTTAATCTTATCTTATTTATTGTAACTGAAATTTATGAAATATATATGCTACTACTATTTGGGCATATGACTATGTCTAATATCAAAATTAAATTGAGGCAGAAATAACATGTACCAAGTGTAACGAAAAAGAGGGATAGACTCTTTCGTATTGCTGCAGCATTTCTTTTATTGTGATCACAATGACAAACTGGAGGAGTAACGTTACCGCTATCTTCTGTATACGATGTTCATAATACTATTTTATCACTCCAGTTGTATCTACTTTACATAGAACACGAGTTTATATAGGAGAGAAATGAGGAGAGAGAAAATGATGAGTAGAGCACAGAAAGAATGGACAGCTATTTTCGGTCATGAGGTCAGAGCGTCTAGCTATGTAGTGACCGAATGCTCACACATGGATGAACCAACAGGAGATGTACATAGGTTGTGACTCTATTGTTTGTACACCAAGGTTTTCTAAATCATCTCCTAATTTTAATAATTCTTTTCCTAACAGTTGGACACATAGTCATGATAAAATACGAGAAGTTTTTTCATTAAAATAGAAATCAAATTCATATCAATTGATTTGTTTCCTCAGAATGTTTTTGTTAAAAAATGAAGTAAAGTAATCGAGAAAAGAAAAATTATCGGAATAGGAGTCTTACTCATGGTATATTTAAAAGTATCGAATTTAGTATAGATCGTGAAGAAACAATTTCTAATGTTTACATATGTAACATAAATAGATAGAATTATTTACAATTATATATAAGACACCTAATTCTGTCTGATTGGTTTTCTTTTCTAAAAAAATATCGTTAGGCAATAATAATTGTTACGTTCAAGAAAAAAGAAAAGAATTAACACTATTTTTCAAAAATGAAACTAAAATAAATAGAGATATTGTATGATCGTCCATCTTGTTCAGTAAAAGAAAAAATGAATAATATCTATAATTCAACAATTTGTAATACTCCTGTTTTTTTTTCTTTCGTTAAGTTCGACCAAATCTTAAGCCAGGATATTTCTATGCAGTTTCGCTTCGACAATGGTTTCAATCTCTACGAACACCTGAATTGATTGGTACGTAAATAAAACATGCTTATAAAAGGAAACCAATAAATAATAAATTTCTTTCTGTTTAGCTCAACATGTGGCTATCTTTAGACAAAATCTTTGTGACTTAGTTGAACATTTGAAAGAATTTGTCTTTCTCGATATTCATGGCGAAATCGATTGCGAAAAAGTTGAACCTTATCACTCAATGGTTCAAATACAATTTCCCAATAGTCGAAATGACATTGAACTTTCAAGATTTCGTTTTTGGCTGTGATTTTCTGCATATTGTATGCAGTAGCTACGTAGATTAGAGACAACTAAAATGTTTGACAACTCGTTTGTTTTTGTTTGTTTTTCTTCAATACATAATAAATTAGACAATTCTTTTATATGATGATCTATCGATTTAATTTGGATTAAACCCTACCGAGGATTCATTCAAGGTAAGATTGGCTTTATGTCAATAGAAAACCAAACACTAGTGTGATTGTCATTTGTCGATCTGGTGAAGTATACGGATTTTGTCTTTATCATATGAAGAAACAAATAATTTTCATGGAAATGGTGGATATTTATTCATATCGACGGATAATTGAACATTCTGTTTTCATTGATGATGAGCGAGAAACAAGTTGGGCATGATCACAATCCACAGTCAATGTTGGTTGATCACCTGGTTCGATATTTTTGATTTTATCTTGGGGGTATGCGGTTCATATGTTGCTTTGATAAAATGAATTGTATTTGTGGATTTAGACTCGCTTACAAGAGTAATTGGATACGGTTGTTGAAGCAAATTTTGAAGTTGTTGCAGTTGATCAGCCCATTTTTTCAGATCAATTTCTGTTACATTATTTGTCTGGCGATTGGATCCAATGTTTGTGGTAATTCTATCTACGGCTTAGTGAAGCTGTCTTGCATTCGTTCAGCCATTTGTCGATCTTGTTTACGTTGGTCTTCCCGAGATTATTTATCCTCTAATCGCTGTTGAATGCTTGCATTGTAATCGGCCTCTCGCTGTTCCTTAGCTTGTTGAAAATCTTGAAGTCGTTGTTGTTAAGCGATCGCAATGTTGGTTAATCGATTATCATTGCCGATATTTTGTTGATAAATAGCAATCACTATTGTGAATACATTCAACAATAATGGAACCAAAAATGAAGAAAAGATTTGCAACACTCTGTCAAGTGTTATTCCACATGGACGACGACGAGACGTCATCATTACACCAGTATCAACTCGATCAGTCATTCACTGAATTATATATAGGTTATGACCGAAGTCAGAATTCGTCTAGGCGAAATTAGAATTCCAATTTCGTCTAGACAAAATTGGAATTTTTTTTGAATGATTCTCAAAACTTAAAGAAATACCAAAAATTACAACACAAGGAAGTCACGAATGATAGTGAGCGAGAGGGGGAGGTCTGGGTAACGGCGGGAGGGATCTGGGTGAGGGTGTGGGTGTGGGTGGGTATGGGTGTGGGTGAAGATGAGGGTGCGGGTGTGAGTGTGGGTGTGGCTGAAGAGAACATCTATCTCTACACCACACCCACACGCACACGCACACCCACACGCCCACACCCACACCCTGCGTGTGGGTGCGGGTGTGGGTGTGATGTAGAGATAGATGTTCTCTTCAGCCACATCCACACCCACACCCACACCCACACCTGGAATGCCAGAAGCATCACCTACCATGCCACTAGCATTACATGAGATGCTAGTAGCATCACTGGGATGCTAGAGACATCACCTAGGCTGCTAAGCTCATCACCTGTGATGCTGATTATATTGCGTGATGCTATAAGTGTCCCATGGAAAGTAAGGGGCATCACTTACGCCGCTGCGAACAACCCAAGTGATACCTGTGCTATCCGAGATTATGCCTACAGTAACCCAAGTGAGGCTTCCAGCATCCTTGTGATGATTTTAGCATTCTAGGTAATACTATTAGCAATCCACGCGATGTCTCTAGCGATTCAGGTGATGCCTCTAGCATCCCAAGTGTCAGTGTCAGCATCGTAGTTTTCCATAAAAAACAATCTATCTTTCGAAACACGTGAGGTCCATCAGATGACTTCCTCAATCAGGTGTCGATCTGAGTAGAACTGCTTGAGCAGTTCACCTAAGGTCGGAAGAACTCTTTGAACAGTTCATTTCATCTGCGCTGAACTGTCAAAAAAGATCACATCACTTTTACAAGCAGTTCATCAGTTCCGAACTTTTACCGAATTGCACTACGCATACTCCGCACCCACTCACACTCTGCGCCGGAGCCTAGACTCACAAATCTATTAATGGAAGTTTCGAAGATGCATTAACCGAAAGCAGAAAAAATAGAACACTTCATCTTGCGCGGTGGTGTCGAGCGCGGAAATGTCGTGTCACGAGTTTGAATATTTTGATATTCATCAAATTCCAATTATATGTTCATCTATTCAGGAAATATATATCGAAATAGCAAGAAAATTATTGAAAATGTGA
>CAJNOP010002520.1:0-17096 GCA_905250075.1 Rotaria sp. Silwood1
GGGGGGGGAGCCGCCAACCTCGAACTTAAAACTTACACTCACTATTTTCTTCGAAAACATACGTGAGTTCCACAAAAATAAATAAATGAGCTCGGATAGAGAAGAATGATCCTGAAGATCATGATGCTGGTGAACAGTGAAAGAAACTTCGATAAACTGAAAATATCTATGTATTGATATCATATCATCTAAAAATTAATCGCAACAATAAGCAGGAACAAAAAGAATACAGAGAATACGTAAATTAAAGAGAGAGAGGAAACTTCAGAGTAGAACTATGATCAATCAAAGTGGTTTCTTCTTTTTTCTTCTCAGCAATTGACGTATATATCGATCTCATAGCTCAATTATGCAAAAATAAACACAATCGATGGCATTTTCTACTATAAATAGCTATAAAGAAGAATAGTCAAAATAGGAGATGAAATGCTTTGAAAGCTTTTACAATGGAAAACAGTACTGCTAGCTGATTCAACACGATGAAAAAAGTAGATGGATACGCTAAACTTGTTTTCATTGAGCATATAAAAAAAGACGGTATTCACTAACATGAAAAAGCTATAACAATTTGATGTAAGAGTTTCATGATAGATAGCGTAATGGTTGAAGTACATGATAATGTAATTTGAGTCTATATTACTACGACAACTGTAGAAAAGACGCATCGAAAAAAAATATCGTTTAAAAAGAGACCGATAATGTTTTTTTCTATTGAATAGTCTTCATGTAATCAGATGCTTCTTGAGTTGCTCTATCGTATAGCTTAAAGTCCAAATTTAGTAGCTATTTATGGTCAATAATTATTCAAAAGGATTGTGATTAGTATTTTAAAAAGTCAGGTAATATCTCTAGTGGAAAATTTTGAAATTGTATTTGAAAGAGAATTTCAACTAGAATTATCACAAAAATGAAATTATTCAATAGACAATGAAACATATTGAACGATCTAATAATATATGCGTGGACTTATCAGTAGATCTTTACATGCTGCGTATAATATAGGTTCATTGATGATCATAACGATACTCTACAGATGATGAGTGCTCACATTTAGAGAAAAAATAAAGAACAAACAGATACAAGTAGCTTTAGAAAAAAATCATAACATTAGTAGGATTCTATTACTTTTTCTATTGTAGTATTCATTATTGAACATCGGAGGAGGTTCGAAGAACACGAAGTTATCTGATGTTATCTCTGACTTCTTAGAAGTTGTTCATGCAATATACACAAGTAGACTGAAATCGTTTGTATATGATCCACAGAAGAACGATACAATTGTAGAATGATGTATATCTTTGTAGGCTAGTCGATTGTCAATCAATTCTTACGTAATACTAAGTCAAACATCTTTTATTAACCACCAAGTCTATCGTCTTTTCGTTAAGAATATCAACTATATTTAATCGAAAGTCAGAAATAATGAACATAGAAAAGAAATGAAGTTCTGCTTCTAGTTTTGTTTTGAAAAAAATATATCATAGAAAAACAATCCTTGCTCCCTCATTCCCTCGACTGTAGGAAGGGTCATATGAAAAAAAAATAAATTGGTGACGGCCCTTGTAACAAAGGTCAAAAAAACATATATGAGAGGTCAGCTTATTTTAAGACTTTTCGACATTTTGATGAAACTTAGCTACAGGTTAACGATGGCCGGGATTCCAAATCTGAGGTCAGATTTCACGTCCGGCCTTCTCATTGGCCAGGTAGCCGGCCAATCAGCAATCAGCTTTTTTGTTGTGAGTTATCTGGGCGCTTTGATGAAACTTTACTATAGGTTATCGATGGCCAGGATTCTAAATCTGCGGTCAGATCTTACGTCCGGCCTTCCCATTGGCCAGGTAGCCGGCCAATCAGAAATCAGTTTTTTTGTTGTGAGCTATCTGGGCGTTTTGATGAAACTTCACTATAGGTTGTCAAGGACCAGGATTTCGGATGTGAGGTCGAGTTTTACATACGGCCTTCCTATTGACTAGAGAGCTGAGAAATCAGAAATGAGCTTTTTTGTGGTGAGCTATCTGGGCGTTTTGATGAAACTTTACTATAGGTTATCGAGTGCCAGGCTTGCGAATCTGAGGTCGGATTTTACACTGTAAGAAGGTTGAAAGAAGTAAATCGGGGTTCGAGTATCCGAATCTGAAGTCGGTTTTTCGAAATTGTGAGTTCGATTTTTTAGGTGAAAGAAAAGGTTTTTTTGCGAAAAAAACGACGCTTTAGAAAAGTTGGGGAGCCTAAATCGACGTTCGGGCATCCAAGTGTTTTGTATATTGCTGGAAGTTGGTGGCTATAACTTTATAATCAGGGTAAGGTTTTATGAGAAAACAATGAGTTTCCGCTGTGCTGAACATTGAATGGCATGAAGTAAAATCAGCTTGTGAGCTGGCAGTGATTGGAAGGGTAACGTATTCAGATGTGTTAGCGAGATTACAGACTCGACAAGCTCACTGACGTGAACTGTATCTGAGATTTTTCTACGGTATAGGGATGGGGTGTCGATGTGAGGCAGACCTAGATCAATCCACTCAGGCACATACTTATACCGACATCGACACCCAAGTGAAAAAGTGTTCCCAATACCCAAATTCACGTTTAAGTCAATTCGATATGATCGGTATCTAAGCCCACTCACGATGCGTCTTTTTCTGGCTTACTATTACATTATTCGCATTTGTTTTTCAGCAGAAGTTCTGACACATGGAATTTCTCGCCACTATGACTTGAAGAAGGTACTATAAACAAATATATAAAAATGAGATCACATTTTTTTATGGCTAAAAGAGAATAACTAGCTACTGCTTAGGTGTGTTCAAATAGTAGAGCGACTAGCCGCTCCTGTTGCAGGTTCACTGTTGTTTCGCTTTAGAAATGACCTATATAAAGGCTAGGCTTTTTGGGAGAATATTACACTCAGATTCTCTTAATGAGAAATTTAAGTAAACCTCTGATTGGCTAGCTAGGCAATGAAATTAAAGACATAAGAAATAGTTCACAACAAACTTTCGGCTTTGGAATTACTCGTGGAGAATTCTCGTGTTATAATTCTAACGCCTTTTTGAACTAAGCGAAATCTAGAATCAGATAGGGTATAAATCAAAGAGAATGATCTTATGCCGGAATAGAATAAAGCATGGCAGCGGCTAGCCGCTAGTGGGTGCCCCAAAGGGTCACCGACGAGCGACTAGCCGCTGCTCTGAGAAATTTCCTGAAGGAATGCATCAGGTTGTTGCAATCCATCCGAAAAATATCTACAGTTTAGATCTGGTGAATTCAATAGAAACCAGAACTGGCCAAAAAGACTAACAAGTATTTTCGAATGAAATGTGAGAACAGTTTTGCTGCACATGCACAGTGTTTGAATAGAAGATTTGACGAAAACATCATGCAAAGAATTCAGTTCAGTCCATTTGAAGTAGATTTAAATGAAATAAAATAAGATTTTCTGCCATTATGTGTCCGTGTCTGTGTGCATTTATTCGTCTAAGTTTATCCAAGTATTTTGAAATTATTTGTCTAATCCGATGACTACTTTGCGTACGAGCGTCATTCAATTGCGTATTCCAAAAATAAGTCTGATCAAATATGATTTATTTCAATCTAAAAGTTCAGCTAAACATATGTTTTTGTAGCGGACGCTAACAAATGATATTGCCGGTTGAGGTGCTGGTAACTATACGGATTTTAATTAGTTTTCAAGAAGTATGATGCATTTTCACGCTAGTGTCGCGGATGTGTTTTCTTTGTTGATTCTCTCTCTGTATATTGAACGCAATCTTTTGTCTCAGGGCATATGGATACTGCTTCCTTAGTGTTGTTCATTTAGATTTCCGTTCGATATTATTGTATGCATCTCAATTTCGTTGGATGAATTTAAAAGAAAACGTATCACACAAACACACATATCATCGTACACAAGGACATTGATGCGAATGGCAATATTCACATTCACACCCACCCTTTTCAAACGTTCGATACTAGTTTCGTTGAGGACTGTGAAGCAGTATACAAAACAGAAACAGTTGAATATTCAGTCGAGGGTCAAGCGAGTCATACAGACGAGCGTTACTTGTATATAATAAAAATGAAATATCTTGCATCAATCTAAAATCTATCGCATTTTTTGTTTTTTAGAACTCTAGCACTTTTTCTTGCACAAATTGGCAATCCTGCTCCAGAAACAGTTGGCCGTAATTCAACAAGTGCAAATCATCGACCTTCATTCTCAGAAGTTGTCAACTTATTCCAATCGAATGCCAAACCAGTAAATATATATAAGACATTAATGCTCGCCACAACTATACAACAAGGTGCCGGTTTAGTCAACGCTTTTCAAGCTTTAACAGCTACTACAATCATTTCACCAAGTGAACTTGCGTTGAATGACACAGTCAGACGACAGCAGATCTACAAGATTGAAGTATCCAATGTCGGTAATAAGTCAGCTCTATACACTATTGGTCATCGTGGAGCTGCAACGGCCACTCCAAAACAGCCAGGAGACGATCAGCTTTTGTTGATACCAAAATATACTGCTAACTATGCTGTGAGTCATGTTTAATTATTTAAAGTGCATAATCGTACAAATTTCTCTCAATAGACTATTGTTTACTTAAAGTTTAACTAGGTTGTAAGAATTGATGAATCAACTTGAAATTATTTTAAATCCGAAATGTAGAGAAATGTTTCTAAAATTTTTCCTTCTGTGTTGCCTAATATTTTCAGGTTGATATGATTGAGTAGTTAGGTGAGCACTTACTCATTATAGATATTGTTATCATCAAACTAGAACTCAACATTCTGAAATACACAATAAATGACGTAAATCATTGAAGAAAAGTGGTTCCAAAGAATTTAAACGGAGAATCTTTTATTTTCGTGAAGTTCTGTCGAAGTCTCAGTTAAGCAGAAGTTTTTCAATATACTAAAATTGTAGCAAAAGATCTAAAATAAAATTCAAATATAAAATTCTTATAGAGCCGATAAGAACATTATGTTATCAGTTTTCGATAACATGCGTTGATAATGTCGATAGTCAGTCGTGCTCTATTGAGTGGTATTATAGTCAGACGACTTACTTATTATCGAAACATGAAATCAGTGATGAAAAATTTTACGAGCGTATAGCCGTCGTTTTCAACTGGAGAAACGATGTTCACCATGAAGATGAATGTCAAGCTTCTTCTTCCTCAGCAGCTATGCCCTTACTATTGAGTCATTAACTCATACTCAGTTTTGTCGCATTCGAAGGATGTTAAAATTTCACCAAAAAATTTCAAACTCATGCCTGGAAAATCACATGTGGTCATTCTTAAATTTCAAGAACCTCCTCAAGCTCAAGCTCAAGCGAATCTTCTTCCTATCTTCTCTGGTTTCATTTATGCCTCAAATGATGTAGACAACAATATTGCTCAGATTCCATGTAAGGATATATATTTTTCAGTTTTTCCAAATTCATGCTTTTATGAATTAATTGATATCTCTTTAGATTTTGGTGTTGTGGGTGATTTTAAGAATACTCCTATTTGGGTTCGAAATAGTCCTTTAGGCATTGTACCAGGTCTATTGAATGCGGCTGGTAATTATATTTCAAACGGAGAATATATTAATATGACAAGCTCTCATAAATCATCCGCTGTACTGGTTACAGCATGGTCATCGCGCATTGTTTTTGTGGAAGTTATTTCAGGACAAGACAATCTTTTGCTTAATAATAATAATGCAAGGTAAAAGGGGACTTCATCTGACATAATTGATTGAACCTTATAATATGGTTGCGATTTTACTGATTTCTAATGATCGTAAATAATCATCACAAATCATGTGAAACCATTTGTGAAAAATCTTTTTGTATGTCTGTTTATCTCGAGACTAACTACGGCCTATTTGCAAATAAAAAGCAGAATCACAATTCTGTATTTTTATCATTTATAGATGTGAAAAAGTGTCGTTTTGCTGTTATTGTTAGCGTCCATGATGAATCACTTAGACGCTAAGCGATGATAAAGATGCGCCTTCTAGTCTAATTGACTTAGGACA
The DNA here is from genome assembly GCA_905250075.1 of Rotaria sp. Silwood1. Taxonomy (NCBI): domain Eukaryota; kingdom Metazoa; phylum Rotifera; class Eurotatoria; order Philodinida; family Philodinidae; genus Rotaria; species Rotaria sp. Silwood1. Next base: position 6,034 of record CAJNOP010002520.1, read on the forward strand.
ACTGCCCGGATAGCAGGAGGTGTGGATTCGATTCCTACGAAGGTCATCTTTTTCATCGTTCTGTCACATAACATCAGTGACGCTGCTTATCTCTTTCGTTCTATACATATCAGAGCTAACAGTTATAAGCAATGAGAGTATCTTATTAAGAGCCAGACAAGTCGTTTGCAATGAAACTATGTATGATTTCAAAAAAAAAATTATGTCCGTTTCAAATATGAGTAGTAATTTTTGAGATATATTTCTTCAAACAGAAGAAAAACATTTTCGCTTTCGACGAAAGTGCACCTAAATAGATTTTATCATTGTAATACTTATATATATGGATGAATTGCAACTTTATTGTACCGTTTTGAGAAAAAAATCGATGAAAAAAAAATTTCCGATTTTAGAGATTGGGAGTAGTGCATCTTACTACACTATATGAGAGATGGATATGAATAAATTTTCCCGACTACCACTGTTAAATTGAGTATAGATCGTGTATACGCATCTTTCACAGCAAATTTATTAACTCGTGAGGAATGTATTAGAATTAGTTCGCGTGAGTAGTGATAGTCACTTAAACATGAAAGCGACTAATATGCCCTTTATTCACCTTAATCTCAGTTACTGGATAGTTATCCACATAAAAATCTCATCTGGCACTTTTTTGAAAAAATCTCGTGTGACAGTTTGCCAACAATCTCGTGTGACATTTTTACACTATTTTCCTCTCTGTTATGCGAAAGGAGCATTTTCTAACCGTGATATTTTCAGCAATATCTGGCCACAACTAACAAATAAAATGATAAAAATTTCAGCTCAATATGCCTTAATTTACAAGAGTTAATACAACACACAACGTATGAAATCTCGTGTGACATTTAGTGTGACAACTATATTTTCAAATTTTATTTAATGTCCCTTTCTTAATAAGAATAAGTAAAACTTTCGAATCATCTTTGGTAGTTTTATTCCCCACTGATAAGCTTTCATTCAAAACCAATCCGACAAATTTTGAATGCTTTGTTATATAGCAAAGGCGTTTTTAAATCTCGTGTGACACCATATTGACCATTGACGGTACACCTGATATTCGGAAAAAAATATAACATAAACTGCGATGAAAGAACTAGCCAGTCTCATATCCATGATGTATACACTGTCCACTGTAAATGTCAAAAACTGTCAAAATTCAAATGACAAGAAACCAATTAGTGATGGGTCATTTTCTGTCCATAGGTGGCAGTAGAAATCAGCCATTTTAACCTTGTGTATGTAGTATCTCGGGATAGACTAATGATAAATTCGTGATTTTTTGTGTAGTAGTGAGCATCAACTACGGCAGCATACTCCGAAATTTTCATAGAGATTGGCCAAGAGGAACTGAAGTTATTAAAGTTTTACATATGGAACTACGAACGGTACAATAAAGTTGCAATTCATCCATATATAGAACTACTTATAATGTAAAACTTCAGCTTTCCATATCGTTATATGGGCAAGCAGGATCCTAAAGAAGATAAAAAGAAAGGCTCCAATCATACATTGTACAGAACATATTTCAGTGTGCAGGTTCATTGATGAATAGATATTTTCATATTTAGTTTTGACTCAACACAGTAAACGTAATAAGATGTATGAAATTCCGACAAAATTAACTATTGATTCCTTCTAGCTTTTTTAGTGATTTTCAAGAAAAGAAAAGAGGTCCTTGTATCCGTAATCCAAAAAGCTCGATAATCAACTTAGCTACGTAATACAGGCAAGCAGAGCATTGAAAGATGAAACGTCAAAAGCTGGCCAGAGAATAGAGACTAACGAAAACATGTATATAGTGAAAAATCTTATAATGATTATAAAGGCTTTGATAGTTGAAAAATACTTTCAGCTATTACCGAGTTAGTAGATGTTCTCATTTGAAAAACAGGTTTGGAAATACTATCAAATATATGTTTTCGAATAAGAAAATGTTTGTATTTATTGATCATGTATTCTAAATAACATTTGCTTTTACGTTGAACGAGCTGTTTCTTCAGTAAGAAAAATTACGATTCAACTTTAGGTTAATCAAAGGCTACTAAAGAGACTATGAACCAAAATTTCTACAGGAATTTGAGACTCGTATTAGGAGAAAGGAAACAGCATTAATAGATCAATGAATTTTCTTTTTAATTCTGAAATGCTAATAGTAATTAAAAATAAACATAAAGACTCGACAGACTCTGAGCGCCTCACTCTTTATGTTTTACGCTTTTCTCAGCCATTGTTTGATCAAAAACTTTTTGTCCCACTCTTGTCTTCACCGAATCATCTTTAGACATGCCGTATCTATAAAATGTCGAAGAAGAAAATCATACGTAAAGGAGACTTCTACACCTATTCACAGCATAGATTGGTTCGCTTAATGTGATAAATTCACTGTTAATCAATATAGCTCCGACCTCGATCATGAATTCTCTTGTTAGTACTTCATTTCTTAATTAAAAGGTCGTTAACTAACATATATATATATATATTAGATCATTTTCTTCTATGAAGGTTCTCAAATACAGATGTCTTTGACTTAGTGCAAATGCCAGATCAATAATAATTTCTTTACTTCATAGCTTGCGTGTGGTGTACGCTGATGATGGATCTGCATTGTACTTGCACAATGTAGTAAGAAATGCTCATGAGGCTTTCGATTACTCTTTGAGTGAACAAACTACTTACGATTGGTCTGGATTGGTCAGTACATCTGCTTGGAATGGAACTGATATGGTTTTCCAGCAGAGTCAACTTCCACCTGGTCAGTACAAACTTCGATTTTCGGCTCTCAAACACTTTGGAGATTCCAAGAACGACAATGATTTCGATATTATCTACACACCAATGTTCAATTTAGTGTATTAGTCTCAAAAAAAAACAATGACCTTATCATCCTTTCTTCTCATATGCTTCTACTTCTTCATTTTTTTACAGCTTCTTCAAATTCGTAGTTTTCCTTCTGAATCTAACAAACTCTCAGTCTATTATTTTACGTCTAACAATTACTTTCCTTAAAATTTCATTTATATCAAAATGCATTTATGATTAAATAAAAAGATTTTATCATGATAATCTCTCTAGTCTGGTAATTTATACATAAGTGTCACTCACTATGATGTCGTATTCAAGTTATATAATAAGCTCTGAATTTTCGCAGAAATTCCTTACAAAGACAATAAGACTCATTAAAGAAAATGAACATCAAAACAATGACTATCAAGATTTGAAACACTCACGAGTACAGATGATACATAAAGATAGAAGTCTAACATCAATAATAAAACTCCTTTATGAAGTCTATGTGATTGATGTTGTGAAGTCATGAGAGTTCAGCTTGATCAGTCCATTAGTTCAAACATACAGTCATGCTTTTTTCTTATCAATGTTAAAGTGCCATAAAAGATTGTATGTGAGTGTGTGTATGTCTTGTAAGAAAATTTTCACTGGATGATGCAAATGAATTACACATCCAAAAAGCACTAATCACAAAACAAGTAACGCTCGTCTGTGTGACTCGCTTGACCCTCAACTGAATATTTGACTGTTCCGGTATTATATATCGCTCTACAACGCTAAAAAAACCTAGTATCCAAGCTTCGAACAAGGTTGCGTGTGAGTGTGGATATTTATATCTGCATCAGTGTCGTTCTGCACAATGCCATACATGTCTGTGTGATACTTTTTGCCATAAATTCATCCAATCAAACCGATACCCACACAGTAATACCCAACGAAAATCTACATAAACCACACTAAGACAGCAGCATCCACACGTTCCGAGAAAATAGATTATCTTCAATAAGCTGAAAGGATCAACATGGAAAACACATCCGTGACACTAGTGTGGAAACGCGTCATACCCATTAAAAACTCTAATAAAAGTCCGCATAGTTGCTAGCACATCAACCGACAATGTCATTTGCTTGTGTCGGCTACAAAAATACGGATTTAGCTGAGCTTTTCGATTAAAATAAATCATTTTTTATAAGACCTATAACCAGAAAACGGCACTTGAGCGGCCCTCGTACGGGGTGTGGGTGTAAGTGTGTGGGTTTGGGTGTGTGGGTGAGTGTGGGCGTGGGTGGGTGTGGGTGTAGGTATGTGAGTGTGGGATGTGGGTGGTGTGGGCGTGGGTGTGGGTGGTGTGGGTGTAGGTATGGGTGTGGGTGTGTGTGGGTGTGGGGGTGGGGGTGGGGGTGTGGGTGGGTGTGGGTATGGGCGTGGGCGGGTGTGGGTGTGGGTGTCTCGTCTTCTCTACACCCACACCCACCCACACCCACATCCACCCCCACACCCATACCCACACCCACGCCCACACCCACACCCACACACACCCACACACACCCACACCCTCAGGGATAACCTACCATTAGATTGGTCTGATCGATTATCCATTGCTTTGCAAACAGCCAAAAGCATTAATTATCTTCATAAACTACAACCATCCATTTTACATCGAGATATCAAGTCACTGAACTTTTTATTAGAGAAATCTCATGAAGGTTATTTTGTGAAAGTGTGTGATTTTGGTTTAGCTCAAACACGAAGCGAAACAACAAAGAAAACACAATTAACTGATGTATTGTTTTGTACATTTCAATGGACTGCTCCTGAAGTACTGGTTCTAAAAGCGTACACTGATAAGAGTGATATCTACAGCTTAGGAGTGGTTTATTGGGAACTATCTACAAATGAAATACCTTATGCAGGACACCAAAATGATGTCATTTCAGATTTCGTACGACGTGGCAGCCGCTTGAAGATACCGAAGACCACACCATCGAGCTTTTCTAAAGTGATTATGGAATGTTGGAGTCAGAATCCCAATAATCGGCCAAATAGCTCTCAGCTAATCGAGCTTATTGAAAAATGCATTAAAAAACAAAGTAATTTGATTTATATTTCTCTGTTTTGAAGAAGTCAGATCAATTGGACTCGAATCCCGTATAAAGAAAATCAACTAGATTACTTCGTAGCATTCAATTAAAATTGCTTACATGAGAACAAGAAATAAGAAAGAATAATAGACTATATCCGTTTTACTAAAAGAAAGACATTCACCCAGAACGTTTTCTCCTTCGCTCATTTTGCTTTCGTCATCTAAAATTTTATTGAGTTAGTAACTTCTATCGAAGAAATTGATATATTTCATAATATGACTTGACGATACGTCTATGAAACATTGAAACTAGAACTCCTATATGACAAAAACAACTAACACATCTTATTATGGTTCAGCTTTAACTTCAAATTATAAAAATATAGCTATTGGATATATTTTCATGAATAATAAAAATTTTGTCTTCATTTTCTGGCTAAGAATAAAACTAACAGTTCATACTTTTATATTAAAACAACAAAATCTTCTCGAGATTTTCTTTTTAAAAAAGAACTTTAAAAGTGTTTCTATCTATAAATATCTGAAAATTCCATGTTCATCAACAAAAATTTGGAAGTGTTCTCTACTATGAGTTCAAACACTAACTCATCCAATATTTTGATATGGTTCTAATTCAAAAGAAAACAGTCGATTTCGCTCATGTTTAATCAGTATACAACACTAGAAGAGTTAGAGTGGTTTTTCTCTTCTTTCATATCTCTATCCTAATTAGACTGATCATTTTTTTCAAAGAGTATCAACCTATCATAATTAGGCCATCATCATGTTTATGAATTGTTATATTAATTTTCACAGAGTATCGATAAACGAAATGCAATCGCGATACAATATCTAATTTATGTATTTCAAAATGTTATCTCATCGTTAGTTACCATTCATTTATTTAAAAAGTATATTAAAGAAGAAGAAAATAAAGTTTTTGAAGCAGATTGCAATTTAAAAATAGGTTTTTTAAGAAAAAAAACTTATTCGTAGTTGAAGCTTGATTTATTAGACACAACTGATACTATGCAAAAGTATCGACAAATATTTCAATAGGGAAACCTAGTACTGTAAGATTTTTTACGATTTTATAAGATCACATAAGATGGATCTTACCGTTTCTGATAGTCCGTAAGATCTTATATGATCTTCGTATGATTTTTTTTCATCAAGAACTTACTGAAATTATATGACAGATATTATTTTATTTATTTTCAAAGCAATATTCTTCATTTGGAACTGTATTTCATAGTTAGACTTGAATTAAACATCTGATGCAAATATTTCGACTTTTATAAGGAAAACTGGGAATTTATACAGGAATACCATTCGTCACTTTTACACGGTCGAGATAAGTCGCATCTTATTTTCGTCGGTTACGTACATTTCTTTGTTTAACTCGTCGAATTCATTTATTTGATAAATTACTTATATTACATTATTTTCAAATTATTTTTGAAATTATTAATTAAGTTAATTAGTTCCAGTCGATTCTACGAGTGGTTCATCGTTAATTATGCCTCCCAGAAAAGGAGGAACTAATTTATCCAAACAAGGACAAATTTATGTTAATGGTGAAAATGTAAATCAAGGTCAAACAGCAGTAGCTGATGTTGGAGGAACAATGGCGATGAGTCATATTCCGAGAACAAAGGCCTATGCTACAACAAAGACTTCTTCAGGAACAAAGGCTGGCCTGATAAAGCAATCAAATTTTAGCATTGCTCCTCTGATTCTAGAGGGTGTTAAGCTACATAAATTACAATTAAATGATGTTATCAAACATCATTTAAAGGACTTACGAATATCTGATATTCAGCTAAGTCGATCAGGCCACTTTACAATATATGCAGCTGATGTTAGCTCGTTTAATCGTCTATTAAATGAGTTAACACCAATACTTGCAACAAATGGACAGGCTACAGCTAAAATATATGTGCCCCGATCCATTCAACGTATTAAAGATACGGAAAAGGTCGCATTTGTTAAAAATGTCGACATAGAAATTCCTGAAGGTCGAATAACTGAAGCATTGAAGGACGTTGGACTTGATGCTATTGATGTTGTTCGACTAGTGAATAAAACTAAAAATGTTCCTACTAGAACGATCAAGATTACATTTAGTGATCCACATAATCGAAATACATTCGTCCATACTGGTTTACAAGTGGACTCAATGCATTTCATAGCTGAAGCAGCAAATCAAAACACTAAACCTGTACAATGCTTTATATGTCTGCAATACAATCATGTGGCAAAATACTGCAAAACGAAACAGCAGATATGTGCTAGATGTGGTGAAACTCATCGCATTGAACAATGTACTGCTGCTAGTGATTTAATAAAATGCTGCAATTGTAAAGGAAGTCATATAGCAACATCAAATGAATGTGCAACTTATAAGGAACAGGAGAAACGAATTAAAAATCTAGTTAATCAATATTCATCTCCGAATACACCAACAACATCAGCTCCAGCCATTCATGACTTAAACGAATTTCCATTGCTACCAAACCTCTTACAACGTCAACAAGAATACATTCATAATGAATTATTCGATGAAATTATTAATGTATTAAGCAGCAAAATGGAAAAGATTATCGAAGAAACAACCAGCCGACTATTCCAGAAGCTACTTAACAAAATCAAGAAGATCGAAACATTCATCGAAACACAAGACAAGAACGGTAAAGATGCCTTGACTATATCGGATTTTGATTCAGAAGAAGAAAGTCAAGTAGTCAAACACATTAGAAACAAGCAAAACCCAAGTGCAGCAATAACCAAATTAACCACCTCAGCAACTGACACATCAAAAAAACCAACAACAACCTCAAATGTAACTTCATCAAAACCACAACGAAAAGTTAAAGAAGTTTCGAAAGCAGCCAAAAGAGTTCGATCACCCAACAGCTCCTTAGATACATCAACATTTGACAGCAAAGATCTCAAAACAAGCAACAACGATGATTAGTGTTTGTCATATTAACATCACCACTATCAGAAAACACAAAGACGAACTCCTTGCTAGATTCTCCAAATACGACGTCATATCTGTAAATGAAACTAATCTGAAAAGAGACCAACCGTTCTCTCTGAAAGGTTACAACATTTTCAGAAACGACCGAGTAGGAAAACCTGGTGGAGGAGTATTACTAGCTGTCAAACAACATATCAAATGTAATGAAATTCTAAGCAAAACGGTTGGAAAAAATGAAATTATAGCTGTGGAAATTACTACACGTTCATTAAAGAGCGTATTAATCTCTTCGATCTACGTACCACCAACAGCAAAAATCCAGATCAACATCTTTAATGAACTGTACAATTTAAACAACAACTGCATTGTAGTAGGTGACCTTAACGCAACATTATACAATATGGGATCAAGAAAAACAAATGCAAGAGGAAGACAGTTACAAGAGGTAATAAATGAAGGTTATTTTAACTGTATTGATGATGTTAGTACCACATTTGAAAAGAATGATTATGAAGTAAAGATTGACTGGATATTAGCCAGTCAACCTCTTCATTCATTAATATCAAACGTCGAAACCCACCCAACAATCGGCACATTAAGTGGTCACAAACCATTAACCTTTGTTATACCAATTGGATCTGAACCCAAACCTGCATCTGCAAGATTATCCCTTAACTTCAAAGCAGCAAATTGGCCAAAATTTAGAAATAAATTAAATGAACAACTAATGCTATGGAACAAACATCATTATATAAATTCAGAATCAGATGTAGAAGAATATACGTCGTTTATTACCAACAGCATTACTACAGCAACACAAGAAGCCATACCAACATCAAAAAAATTGAACACAAACATTAAACTAAGTGAAGCAACCAAACATCTGATCCAGCTCAAACATAAAACTTATCGTAAATGGAAGAAGACTGGAGAAGATAGTGAAAAACAACAATATTATAAATGTAAGTTGTTACTGACAAATTCACTTAGAAACGACAGAAAAATCAACTTCAACAACCTTATGTCGTCGTTATCCCAGAAGAACATGTATTCAGAATCAGTATGGCTTACGGTTCGTAAGTTTCACAACAAGCGAATTAAACAAAGCCACAGTAACAACATCAAATATAACAACGTAACTTCGACATCAGATAAGGAAAAAGCCGATTTATTTGCTGAATATTTTCAAAATGAAGTATATGTCGAACCACCTGACATAATACCATTTCATCAGCAAGTAACAAGGCAAACGTACAACATTAAAAACAGATCTCCTAACACGAAACTAAACAAGTGGAAGAAGATCACAATTAAAGAAGTTAAATGGAATATTAAACAACTTCGTAATAGCTCCTGTGGTCCTGACAACATTCATAACAGATGTTTAAAGAACTACACGGAATTATTCATTCAACATTTAACTAAATTATATAACTCTATTGTAAATCTTGGATATATACCAACTGGATGGAAAAAGGCTAATATTATACTGTTATTAAAGCCTAATAAAGATAAGCAACATCCTTCAAGTTATCGACCAATAAGTCTCCTTAGTTGCCTCGGCAAACTACTGGAGAAAATAATGAAGCAACGACTGATGGTTATTCTGGAACAACGTAACATCCTGCCAGAACATCAAGCTGGCTTCCGACCTCGAAAAAGCACCTTAAACAACATTATAAGGTTAACAAAATATGCACAACAACATATGCATTCATCTGGTCGTCGTCGACATGCAGCAGTTATATTATTCGATATCAAAGCTGCCTTCGACTCTGTCTGGCACGATGGATTAATATATAAATTAAATGAATTACGTCTACCACAATACTTAACAAATTATCTCATCTCTTTTCTACAGAATAGAACTGCGGCAATTGAAATTGAAAACATCCTATCAAGACCATTTAACCTCAACAGCGGCACTCCACAAGGGTCTCCGTTATCTCCATTACTCTATATTATATACACGGCAGATTCGATGAATGGAATACCAGAACATACAGAACATGGTCTATTTGCCGATGATACTGCTCTATGGACATCATCAAACACAATAACAAGCCTTAGTTCTAGGCTACAACAATCCATAGATGAATTTCAAAGTTGGTGCAATTCATGGAAACTCAAACTACAGCCCAGTAAAACTGAACTCGTTCACTTTACTGTACATCCACGTAAACAGTTTAAAAACCCAATATCGGTAAAAATAGATGATACAATTGTCAAAGCATCCAATTCAACAAGATATTTAGGTGTTATCATCGATAAAACGTTGAATTGGAGAAGTCATCTATATCACATCGAATCGAAGATTGCTGGTCGTATTAGTCTGTTACGGTTTTTAAATAGAGCAGCTTACGAACCTAATGACAAAATTATGTTAAACATCTTCAAATCAATTGCAAGATCGATTATCATCTATGGTTATCCAATATTACTTACTGCCAATGATAAAATATGGGAAAGACTACAAATAATGCAAAACAAAGCCATTCGTGCTGCATTAGGATTACCCATATATACATCCGTCGAATATATCCATCGAATTACCAATATCCCCAAAATTAAAGAATATGCCGTTACTCTCCTGCAACGTTATATTCAAACAGCAACATCAAATAACGACCAACTACTAACCAACAACCTGCAAGATATATTCAACAAACTTCAATAAGAAATCACCTACCCATGTAACATATTACATATAGCATCGTCACTATCGACCATTGTTGAGTCGACCGAATCCATACAAAAATTGTTATATCGGAATCATCGACTTTAACTTTGCATCATACATATATATATATATACTATTATAACAACTTCCATCGTATAACCTCTTTTCACGAGACATAAGACATTCGTCATGCGTCTCGGCGTTTCTCTCCAGCCTTTTGTATATTTGTATATATTGTTGCTTCTTTTTTGTTAACATCTCAATAAAAAGGCTTTGACTCCAAAAAAAAATACAGGAATACATTGATCTCTACTTTTTTCTGACATTTTAATTCTAATGAGAATGAATAATTGAAGTTTGATTGTATTTTGAGAAGGCAATATAGAATTATGGATCGGAGCAGAAAGACTGAAAATGAATCTAAGGCTATCTTTCCATGTCTGATTATTGAAGCGTTTCTCTTCAAAATTCTTAGAAAATAAGCTATTAGATCATATGAGAATTTATCT
>CAJNOP010002521.1:0-17086 GCA_905250075.1 Rotaria sp. Silwood1
TCGATGCAGCACGAATTCCTCTAGAAAACCACATATGATATCCTGATTCAAAATAGATCAGGAAATCAGACAAAATCCTTTCAAGCAGTTTTTAAAATTTTATATTCATCACTCATTTGTGAAACCACCGTTTTTTCAATAAGATTGTTAAGATAGATCTTCTTTCTTATACGACGAATTGTACTAAGTAGCATTCACTATTTTATAAACTGGATTGAATTCGGTTTCCATTTCAACCAATGCTCACAGAAGAATCAAACTTATATATAAAAAACTGAATTTGAGAGTGTCTAGAAAGCTTGTTACATTTGACGCTATGATTCCGTTGGTTGTTAGCCAATGAGGGATAGTGTATTGATAAAGCCTTCATAACGTTTTTCAGACAGCGTTACGCTACATACCTAGGGTTGATCGAACCTTCTGACAGTATCACATAAAAATATAAAAAAGAAGATATTTTTTGTTCTATCTTATTAAATGTTCAAAATAGTCACCATGATTATTTATACAAAGTTTCATCCTTTCTAAGAGTTTGTTCAAAGCTTTTAAAATTCTTTTTCGAAAATTTTCTTTACTATTTTAATCTAATAGAATGTTAGAAATACATTCAAGATACAGTTGTTATAGACATTGTTGCAGACGAGGCACCTACTGTGAATTCGTACAATGAAACTTTACATATTAAATACTTTATTAAGTTTTGAAACACCAGGATCAGAACTTTTGGTCAACTCTAAGTATTATAAGGGTGTAGAATTTGTCAGTTGCCTCCTACTATGCATTAAAAGTAACGGAAGAAAAAAAGTACCTTTTCTATTTAGATCACCCGATAATTCATCATTGATAATAAAAGCTGAATTAATTTCTTTTCTGTTTAGAGGTTATTTATAATATTTCAATAGCTTTCTATACATGGCAAGCAAACTTAGCAGCGAAAACTTCCCGATTGATCAAAAGTGTGCCGGAATACTAAAGTGTACGATGGAGTCCAGTGACAAAGAAGTATGTACCGCTTATTAATCCCTTAAATATCGATTTCTGCATAGAAAATTGAAAAATCAAGACTATATGACTTTGAATAGAGTCAGCTCTGTTTCATAGAGAAATAGAAGTCTACTGCGCAAGAATATCAAGATTCGTCGCTACTATTTGAGTTACTCAATTGTGGATGTTGTACATAGTGTACACAAACAGCTCTGATAGTTGCTGAAATCACTCAGTAACATATTGATAACAAAATTTTTATATCAGCAAATATTTTAGCAACTAGTTTTGTAAATTGATAGTTTATATCTTTTCTGTTAGTTGCAAAGCATTTGCTGACGTAATTTTTTCGTCGAATCATTTGTTCAAGAAATCGGTAATCTTCACTCTAGGGAGCACGATAATTATAGAGAATTGTTATTTGAATAGTATATACCTCTAAAAACAACAGCTGATGAACAGTTAAGGATTTTAAACCGTAAAATATTGTTCGTATTACATTGTTCCGATGATTCTTCGTTGAACATAGTCGAAAACATATTTAGCAGAAAAAAATTAGATACTTTCATTATAAAATTTATGTCATCAATACTATGAGGTCAAAGCAGTGGGTGAACTGTAATAAAAACGGTTCAACACAACATATTAAGAGTTAACTTTTTGTAATGAACTGTAGTCGACGCAGATTTTCCATTAGCAAACATGATTCCTTGCGACCTTTTAATCTACTAATGCGGTATAAATCGAACTTATTACCTGTCAAGGCTCCATATAATCTGCTTTTTTGGTACATTTTATATAGCAAAATTTATGCAATTCAACTACGGATGCATCTTCTGTTTTTCACGAAAAGGTTTTCGTAGTCGAAGATTCCGAATTTGAAATCAGAATTTCGGATTCGGATTCTTTGGCCCTAGTAGTCTTTGATCAAAAACAATAATATTGATCTTCGAATCAATTCTAGATCGGTGTACTGGATATCTAAAACAGATGGATACCTAGTCAACCAATCGGCAATGGAACTTTTACATCCTCCCATGGAAGTAACTGATCTTCGGATTGAGCGCTATAGTTAAATTTTTGAATTGTAGTCTTTTTAGGGCAGAATACTTTTCTCTCTAAAGAGAAAAAGTAGAATACTTGAAGAAAATTTTCTCTCGGGCACATTGCGGTGCAAATTTTTTAAGCTTTTCGTTTTTTTCCTTCTCACAGATAAATAGGTTCACTTATCTCCTACCTATTTCACGTAAATAAAAAATTGGAACTCATATTTCGATCAAAAAAAGAGGAAACGATACCATGACTCACACTATGAAAGCAGACAATTTGCACTCTCTTTTTTGTCTTGCTGGGAACAACTTTTGGAAGAAAATTTACAATTTTTTCCACTATCTTCTTCGTACTGAAACCGATCGAACTGAACTTTTTTTATTATCATTTTAGTCAAAGTGAAGTGCATATTCACTTTGTTCGGAAAACTTTTTATAGATTAATTGTAGCATATCTCGCAATATTTAGTGATATTCAGAAGGAAACAAGGCACCGTGTTTGAGCCCTGGTTGTTCCAAAGAAAGTTATAGCGAGAGTGAATCCTTTTCTCAAGTCAAGTGAAGGAATGGAAAACTTTATAATCATGACCGTTGTGACAGTAACACTTGAGTTCTCTTTACCTTGAAAGGTTCGAAATTTCACATTCATTCCTCGACGAGAAATCACACAAAAAAAGATGTACGTAGATGAATTTATTCCCATATGGTTATTTGTTGAATCATCCTTTGAATGTAAGCAATTTAAAGTTAATATCTTTTTATATGAGGTATACACTTATTGCATGCGAAATTAGTTTTTATCCACAATATATACATGCCTCCTTTTGGTTTTAAAAGAAATCACGACGTATACATGCAACGCCGATCCAGAAAAATATTAATTAGAAGTGGTCAGAAAAGCCTGACTAAAAATTCTCTAAACGAAATGAATAATTGGAGAGTAACCATCGCTACTATCTAATATCAATACCACTACTTGCATCTTTTCTTTACTGTATCGTTACTTAATTTCACTGGATGAGATAAGCATTGCTTGTGTTAAGTTTCATTATAATAATCGGTCTATAAATGTACTATCTGTTTAGAAAATTGGATTCATATCATACTGAAAAGTTAGCTGACTAGTCCACATATATACCATATAAATAGTACTGACATCCTCTCTTTATAGCGTTAATCGATCACCATATCACCTGTGTCGGCATAGAGCTGGCCAATCAGTAGTAACCATTTCATCTAGATAGTCGAAATTCACAGGCGGCGCAAGCTCAATTTTTTTAGCGGAACTAATAAGCTTTAGGATGGGGGCTATATTCCCTCTTTGAGCCGTAGTTGGAAGGTCAGAAGTAAAATTTTCTTTTTCGAAATTAATTTCTCAAAGACATATATCGGAAGCCTGTTTATTCATTCTTTTGACATGATATAAGACCTTCTCCCTCAGAAAAAGTCAATTTTTGTGAAAAAAATGAAAACTGGGATAAATATATTCTGGAGGTAGCCCACGCCATACTCTTTCGAAAACAACATGGATTTTAGATCGAAATCCCGTTTTGGGGCTAAATTTTTGATAACTTTTGTCATCCATTTCTTAAAAAAAAATATCTTTCGTTTTTTCTCGGACTATACTTATTCAAATGTGCAACCCAAATTCATCTGTCCAGGCTCATTCAAATAGTTAATTTTTTTCTTAGAAAAAACATATCAAGTTGAAGAGCATCACAGAGTGCTTTTTTGAATTAAGCTTTGTTTTTTTATTATATATACAAATACTTATGTAGATTGATGTCCCTCGGTAAGACCTTTCATCCTAGAATACTCTTTCAAACAAAATAAATTTTAATATATTGAAACAGTCTGGATAGAGAAAAATGGGTTGCGAAATGAGCTATAGTTTGTTCTTGTTTGGTTCATATCTCTATCAAACATCATAGTATAGAATTGGAAATTTTATCGTAGCGTCTCCACTTAAGTTGCAACGTGCTGTGAAAATGTTAGACGATTTGAATGTACTTAAACCTGGAATCGATTTTTGAAGGAAACGTTTTTAAGAGTTTGACGGTAGTGTAACACGTTTCTATTGAGAACAGATGTGTTCAGAACGAGTGAGCAAAATTTAAGTTTTGTTATTACCTTCAGCTAACCAGTCATTTGATTTTCGAGTTGATACTCATGTGAAACATTTTCTGCCATTGTAACAGTTATTCCTTCTTGATGAAATTCTAAACGTAAAAATCGATTGAAAATATTGTGGTTTTCTCATTGAAACTGTTTACTTAACTATTTATGTTAGTAGTTAGTTAATCTCTTTATGAGTATGTTTTAAGCGGTGATTATGGACGAAAGTAGAAAGAAGAACAAATTTAAGTTACGTGATACTCAAAAGTTCAGAAAACACGGAGAACTAACGTACGGATGAAACAAGATAAAATATGGGAAGCAATTGTTAACTCGTTGCTTGCTAGTGCGTCATCCATGTGTCGAAATCGAAATTCACTGCTAACATGCTTCCGTATCAGAGTTGGACATAAGACAGGAAAAAGGACGTTGTCCTGTACCCCTCTCTGTTTTATATATTTTATTCTTCCTTTCCTTTTTTTTATCAAATCTTTTTTCATTGCTGCACTTATTTTTATTGATAGTATTCCATACGTTAAGAAAATGAAGCTAAAACCTCACAAGTCTATATCTTTTATATTTCTTATCCGTAATGAATACGTCATTAACATTTTTCGATATCAAGGGGATAGCAAAGGTGAATTTATCGAAACAAAGAACTGCTGAGGTGCCTAATGGCTTTATGCTGCCATCAGGCAACATTCGGCCACTACGGGTCAATATTTATCAAATTTCAGGTTTTATCTTTTATTTATTAAAGTGCAATCTTTGTAGTTTTTTCGTTTAGTCGTAAAATCAATTGAGGAAAAAGATAAAAGCATGTATACAATGTTTTGATTACTCTCAGATTTACTTCTATTTTCTTCTGACAAAATTTTAGTATGCTAGACCTGTAGTCCTTATCAAGTCGTGTAGTATTTTATGTTTGATTTTCATTTGACTCATACATTAACTGCAACAAAGCAAACTCAAAAGTCAATTTTATCGACAATTAGCCTTAAAACCTTTCTGCTTTATTCTTCTCCTTCGATTTCAGTATCAAGTGCCGCTTTTTTCACGAATTCACTAGCCTCTTCAAAAAATGAGTGCTACAAGTCTATATTCGAAAATTATTTTAAATGGGCAACTTTTTATGCTATATTTTACGATGAACTCGAAATTTCGGAAGAGAAATTATGGAGAGTAAAACATCTAGATTTCGAGACTATCTTTTTGGTAAAATCAACTTTTGAGCCTGCTCCGCTACGGTTAGCTCATGAGTCGAATGAAAGTCTAACTACAAATTTCTGTACAACTTGATCAGAGCTGCAAAACTATCATAGTTAAATGTCGCCAGAAAAAAAGTCGATGTAAAACTGAGAGAGACTGTGTGGAAGCTCTCGCAACTCAATAGCGATATAAAAGGTCTCTTCTCATTAACGGAATGAGGGATATTCCTTTTCCAGTGATAAGTATATTCATATGAAAAATGATATAGCACATTGCTTTGATCACTGCAGCTGAAAAGCAAGTGTAAAAAGTTTGGCTCTTTGACGACGAGGTATTGCCAAATGGCGTCCGCTAGGAAAAGTCCTTGATAAAATCGTGAAAGAAGTGTATTGTTATGGAATTCCAAAATACTTGTAGGATTCAATTCAGGGTCCTAATCAGTATTCCAATGCTTTTGACTCAAGATTCTGTCAGGTTCAATGGTTCCGAATAGAAAAATAAATTTTTGTCCACATATTGTTATATTGATATAGGATTTCTTAAGGATATTACAAATTTTCGTAACAGAAGCTCCAAAGGATTTCTAAACAGAACAGAAAAGATGTGAACACATCAACAATTGCTATTTAGACCTTCAGTATACATTCCGATCGGCTAGGTCAGTTGAAGTGTGTCTTGTTATTGTATGTGACTTCAAAGTTCAATATCTTGAAATCGGACTTAAATTTAAACTACTACTTCTATTTTAAACGAATAGAAATCATCCGGAAAAGGCCGTAAAAAATTCATATCTTTCCGAATATTCTTTTCCTATTGACAAAATTTCACTATTTACGTTTTGATCCCATTGGGTTTCAAAAATATATTTATCACATCTCTCATGTGCAAGTGAAACCATAAACATCTTTAACGGGTACTTTGCCACAGATCAGAAACAACTGTGCAATGAAAAAATATTGAAATAACTAAATTACAATTAACACCTTATTTAATAACTTCTCAAAAATATCCTCGGACAAAAAAAATCAAAAAAACATCTTTTAAATCAAATATATACTACAGTAACATCAAAAATAATTTAGAAAAAATCTACTAAGATAAAGAGTTGTAAGATTCTAGCAGAATCACTGTATTTGCTTGTAACCAATTCTTGACGCTTTCGTTCCGATCCTTGGTTGGTTCAATCAGAATCATTCAAAGATTCACTCTTTTTACCTAAGAAAACGACTAAATCTTGAAGAAAGTGCGTAGCCAGAAAATTTCAAGATCCTGACAGAATTCAAAAAAGGATTGATCAGGATCGCTAGCGATTTCCGACTTTTTTTTCAACTGTAAATCTTTCAGGAAACTAGATGTGACTCTGAATGTGAATTCCGGCTTACCTTATGTTAACTAACATTAACAGTCATTGGTAGATCCTTTTGTTGGATTCTTGTTGATATCTATCTCTGATTCAACGACAATAGTTGGCTGTGTCCATTTCAAACCTTTCAGTGATTTTGAAGAAAGCGAATATACCTACACAGCGCATTACACCATGTCACGAATATCTTAGATACCAACCAACCTCCAGATCAAACAACTGTCGAAAGTAGTCGAGCGGAATTCGTCGCAGCTTTTCACTTGCCGACATTCTTTCAAGCTCCCATTGCTAGTAATAATCTGAACGTTTGGGTCTCATACAAATAGTCTTAGATTTTAATTCAGTTCAATGTTTGTTTTTACATCGATTACTAACGATCTTTTCGCGCACTCAGCATTTTTCAGATGTTTTTAGTTACAAAATACAGAACTTTGTATTTGAAAAAAATTAATAGCTGCGCGAAGTATTATAGTGGTAACTCAAGCATTAGTAGGACAAAACTTCAGGCATTTAAATCAGTCTCAGTGAAGGAGTAGGTGCTTCGTCATTACATGCTTACCAGATGTGTTTTTCGAGATACTAGTCATTTGAATATAAAGACTAATCTTTTTCAAGATCTTTTTGAAAACTTTATCGAAAAAATAAATTAGAAAACCCACTCTGAAAACTTTGTGCGCTAGTACATATTATATGGCTTCTTCTAGTACGAGGATATATATGCACTGTGATGTCAGAAAGTCACATTAGGTCTCTAACTGTTCTGTTTCTTGCTTTAGTCAAGAACCCCTTAAAATATCCTCAGATACTTCCCGTAACATTCCTAGGGATCGTTCAGGAAACAGCAACCTTCTCTGTGGTGAATATAGAAGTCGACTTGATTTTCTTTTTAAATAATACTTAACGTGGCAGTTGCATTCTTGTGGTTAGCCTAAATATAAAATACATAACTAATTGTTACAAGTAGTTATCATTCTGCTTGCTCTTATTATTTGTCTAAATAAAAAAGAAGATTAATATTTTTAACACATATTCACTTGAATATATTTTTAACAATTTAAGCAATTTTCGTGAGTTTTGTATAGTTTTATTCTATATTTTTTTGAAGCTTGATTTCATGTAAAATTTGTCTCTAATAATCTGTGTGTAAAAAGTCTTTTTGTGAAATATATGTTCAATTTTTTTTCACTTAAATTTTTTAGGAGAGAATCAAAAGTGGTCAGCTAGAATGAGAATTTCGTACTCTTTCTGAATATATATTACGAATCTTTTATGAATTAAAGTTAATCCGGTAAGAGAGAAATCTTTGATGAGGACCAACAAGAAGGTTTGTACAAAAGATAAGTTTTAAAGGTCTAAATATCCAGGTTTACTCATTTTTTGGATATTAAGCTCGACTTGAAGATAATTCAATATCTTTTCGAATGTATCCTTCGAACTTGGTCTTGACTTGTGGCTATTTAGCTACAAACAAATACCGAAATAAATTTAAAAAAAAGTTGTTTGTACCACGAAAAATAAGCTTTTTTCGATGATGCGCAATTTTTCAACAAGTTATTTTGGTATAATACTTCCTTTCTACTTTTATAGAGAATTTCACACTGTAAAAAATCATGGGTTTCAATAAGTAATATCTCAGAACAGTCGAAATCAGAAAAGCAGTTTTCTGAATGTCATTCTGTAAATGAGATTACATTTTTCAAAAGAACCGATTTTTCGAAACTTTTGATGTGTACAATAGAATAGATTTTGATATTTTTCAGCTATATGTGGGTAACGAAATATCTACAAATTAGCGTAGAAGAAGACTTTCCTATAATTAGAATTGAGGCAATTTCAGTCAATGTACAAATATTCAATACATACAAAATTCTGTACAAACGTCGTTTTGGGTCCCCATCGAAGGTTTGCTCGCACTGGATTAACTTTAACTCAGAACAAAATTTCTGAATATACATTTAGAAACAGCTTGAAATTCTCATTATAGTTGATTACTTTTTATTGCCTCATATCTACCAACAAATGTAAGGCACAGAGTTATCGTTTTCGAAAAAATATAAAAGATACCATGTAAAATTTCGATGCTATTATTAATCTTATTTTTCATCTGAACTAGATATTTGACCGATGTCTTGCAATAATTGTTGTCTACATGTTTATATAGAAAGCACGGACACTACAGCGCAGAGATACTCCATCTCTGTGAAATAAAATAGGGTATTCTAGTCTAGGTCTTCCCTTTTACTCGATTCTCTAGTATTTCACTAGAAATGTTGCTTTTTAAAAATTGCATAATAATTTCAAGTCTTATCGATTTATGATATCTGATTAATATCGCAATTAGCAGATTAACAAAATTGCCCATGTCGTTCAAATCGATCGAAAACCAGTGGCTAGCCACGCATCTCGTACATATTTTTTGGAACTCTTACAAAATTGTTAGATTTTAATCGAAATCACGTTTTGATTGTAATATGAGCGCATTGAAGCCACCGGTATCGGTGACACCAGCTATATTCGCTCAGTTCTCGATATTGATTTATTATTAATGATTGCGCTAAAAAAGTAGCCCTTCGGTAAATCACGTAATCAATTCAAAAGTGAAAATGATAATTTAGTAGTGAATTTTTTGGAAAATTTATAAAAAAGAATGAGAAAACCGTTCAAATCATCAGTTTTTTAAAGAATCACAGTCAACTGTCAGTTTTGATGAAAACTATACGAGATGGGAATAATAAGATCTAAATAAATTTTATATGATGTTTTTATATACCTTTTCGAAAACAATAGCTGTGTGCCTTATATTTGTAAATAGCTATTTTTATACTTATCAGAAACAAATTTTACAAGGAATAAAACTTTAACGAAATATAGGATGAAGCTATACAAAGCTCACGAAAATCGCTTCAACTGTTAAAAAAATATCTAAGTTTCCATTTCAATCGAACTTTTACGATACCCTGTAGATTCCAAACACATCATAAGAGAGAACCCTGATCGGTTCTTTTATTTAAAATCCTTCCGCATGTATGTCGACACAGAAAATGTCAGCAGTACACACCGTTTCACCAAGTAAATTAGTAAAGTCAAGTACTTGATTTTATAGAATAAGAGAAACTATAGGACACTTCAGTATATTTTTCTATGATCCTAACTTGAGATCTACTATTGATGCGAAAGCTGACTTTCTCAGCAGGTATAATTCTGATATACCATGCAGTAAGGTCTAGAGTTTTTTGTTTATCACAATAAAAATAAATCGAACAGAACTTATCTGAAGGCAAAAGTCTAATCTCCACCGTAAATGCAAAAAAATTTGGAGACAGAAAGAGAGAAACTTCTATACTTTCATTTCACAAAAATGACAGTAAAAAACTGAACAAGGATTTTTCCAACAGTTAAGTGTAACGACTAATTCTTTTCATCATAAAGCACGGCAGCAAAAGTTTTGAAGCAGTAACCTTTACAAGCGTTATATGACAGTTGATTTAAATGACCGAATAATATGGACGCTATTCGAAAACTCTATAGAACCTCATAGAATAGATTCATACATAACAGCAGAATTCTTAAACAGCAAAAAAATTGCGTTTTCATTGCTGAGAATGAGCTGTTGTCGTCGATTTAATAAAAGCATAAGGTTTTCCGAAGATTCAGCCAAACAAAAAGAAACTAACTGATATATTGTTAATCAAGGCCTCCCGGAAATATAGCTAAAGCAATATTTCGATATTATTCGAAAAGATATATACAGAGGAGAGAAGACTAATTTGCCGTTCTAGAAAACCTAATTCGTGAGGTTTTTTTCAGACGTCATAACGTATGCAATGTTCGCCCATTGCAGCCAGAGACACTATCGGTATATTTTAAATCTTACTCGTAGTACCGATAACAGTAAGGAATCGAGCTGTTTCTTGCTAAAACTTGACAAAGTTTTTCGGATGCCAGTTCAAAAATGGCGGCTATCCGAAGAAAATTTTTTCATACATTTGAAGGTGATCATCTCTTTTCTCTCTATGTACAAATTGATATGGCCTACACGTTTCTCGCCAACCGTTGTCATTGATGTCTATTTATAGACATTATTGAAACAATAAACTCGATCATTTGGTTTTATTGTTGCCTTAATGCTATTGAACAGAGTATCCAACATAAGAGCAATTGAAGAAAAGAGGTGAAGAACCAGAAATTGCCATTCACTACTTCACCTCAACTCTTTGAGATATAGTTTCGTCAAAAAGTTATCAGTTCGTAATATTCAGATTTCGAACAAACATAGACAAAATCGGACATAGCTTGCATAGACAATATTCGTAGTCTTCTGTAATAAGCCCAAATAAAATCTCACATTTCCCCACGAAGAAAAGCTTTCTACGTTGAAATACTTTAATATACTTTTCTTTCGAAACTAATCTTACTTCGATAACTTTTTTGTAGATGTCGAAAAGAGGACGAAATAACTTCGATATGCCTTTTATATATAGAAATTCTAGGAAAGTTTTACTTCTCCAAGTAACAATTCTAAAAATGGTGATTGTGATGTCTTGATCAAAGTTCGACGGATCTGAAATTCTGCAAGAGACTATTTTAAAAAATATTGTTAGAAAACATGTTGAAAGTCTTCCATCTGAAAGTATTTATGCAACAGAATTGAAGACAGAAAAAACAATGTGTATTAGTTTTGATAAAAATCAGCAAAAAGTAAATAACCCGTAGCTTTGATAACCGTTTTAATATGCTGCAGTATCCGCACAGTGTTTTCATCGAGTATAACTTTATCGTCAGATACCTTGTGCAGTCTCCTCAACATATCAAACACATTTATTTAATAGTTGAGAAATTGTTGAAATGGCATAGAAAAGTTGTATCCTTATACGTATGTGGACTGAACGGATTCAGCAGAAATACTGCAGGAACAGTTTGTTGTAGTAACTCTCCATTGTTAGAGATTTCTTTATATGTTCATGCTAGGTATGTGTTCTTCCTTACCTACTATCTCTTCTTAGATTGAAATGGTTAGCATGAACAACAGCGCTGAATCAACTAAGTCCTCATTTCCACAGAAAAGTGGGTTTGTCAGTTCAACCAACAAGCCAAAGAACACAGCAAATGCACAAAATGCAAGGGACGCTCAGCATAAAATTATCAATAGAATAAAAAATTATACGTTTCAACAGAATATGTATGACTTTTTCTTTTAATGTAAAATATTGTCGTTGTTGCTCTTTCCTAGGAAGCTTTTTTATTGGTTAATGTTGGATTTCATACCCAAGCCTACCTTTTTATTGCCTATGATTACAAGTATACTTACGATCATAGGTATACTGGTAGTTTGCTTTACTTCGCCAAAATCACCAGGTACGTACTTATTGCTTTGTATTCTTCGTATTCAATTCGATAAAAATCCACAGTTTATTCGGTTCTGTTTCATTTGTATTATGACTCTGGGTTAAAAACACTCAAACCATCTGACGAGAACAGAATTATAAGCATTACGACTGCTTCACTTTTCCATTTCAAATATCCTTTGACAAACGCTAATCAACTAAGGTGATCATCATCAGTAGATTTGATACTTTGTCTCTAACACGAGCCTTCCTATTTCACTTATTGGAAGGAATTATAGATTAGAAAACGATTCCAGAAAGCATCATCACATTGCCGCTTTGTTCTAGAGGAACGCAGATAGTAAGTTTCTCTAAGACGAAGTTTATCGCGTTTTCTCTTAGTTTTTTCATATGTCAATAAAACAACAATTTCACGAGCTGGTTTCTACAAATTGTTGTTACGCATTGTTACTTATTGCTGAAAGATCAACTTTATCTTATTCAATTCTCTAGAATTACTTCTTCTATTGTTTTTGATGGTACTCTTTCACGTCACTAAATGAAAACAGCAGCTTATCCTTGATTTCTTTTTCTCTATCTCATCGATATATTCTTGAATATAATAGAAATACGAAGGAATAAGAAAAAATACAACTCAATTCTCATAGAATATTACGAAAGTAAATATTTCTTCTCAACGGTACATATCTCTACATTTTTTCACTTAATGTTACCGGTAAAGGAATGTAAGTAGTATGCATATTCCATCACTATCTTTTTTCGTTCTGATATCATGTTTGAATACGTATATATCTTCTTTTCTAGCCTGTTCAGGTACATTCGTTTTCTTTTTCAATCTTTCTTTTTGATTCATGCATTTTTCTCACATATTTTCTAGTGATTTATTTCTGTTACAGTTCTTTCAAGCTGTAAAACTTTGTATACACGTCATAAAATAATACTTTTATCTGACTAATAACTGATCAGTAGTTGATCATTTTCACAAAGTGGACAAATAGTAAGCACATTTCTATTTTAACATAGTTCACATATCACCATAATAAAAATGTGTTATAATTATTAAACCTAACATCACACAAATTGTTCTGTAATGCACTATCTTCAATCAGGTCTGACAAAGAACACATTGTATTTAATCTCTATGGAAAGTATACCTCAAATACTTGAAACGGAAACCATATTGGATGATGATAATGAATAGGAATAGCAAGATTCCAAAAATCCATTCACATTAGCATCGATATACCCCATTTAGATGAATGTTCCTCTTCTATAAACTCACACGCCTATACCTACATTCTGCCTTTTTCACGTATGATAGAGTACGTCTGACTGAAAAATCTTTTTTTGAAAATTGATCCTGGCCCATTTTAGAGTGTTAAAGATACTTGCTTCAAATTTCAAACAGACAGATGCCATGAAAAGAGTTGCATTGATGGGCCAATGATTCATTGTTCTTGGTGCAACAAGAACATGATTCACTCTTTTTTCAAATTATAATCATCATTAAACTGATCAATTCTTTTCTTGATTTTCTATTTTATTCTCATTCTTCGTATCATTGTAATTTCCTTATTAAGACAAACGTTAGGTAAAGATCGTCTATTTTTATACGATAAGCAGCAAGGCGTAAGATGAGTTTGTAAGCTGTTAGCTCGTGAAAATCTTCCTTTATTGAGATATAGCCAATAGGACGAATTCTTTTGGGTTTTTTTTGTATTCTATAAGTTCTACTGACGAGAAAACTTTGAGCTCAAATAACAGGTATTTATGAGTATGACTTCCATATTACTAAGGTTACCAGTAAGTGGTAAGTACTACTTGCTAGTGAGGGCATATTGGTCAGTTGGATTTTTGTCTCAAACAAAGCCTATTTGATGAACTTTGATCTAAAGTGTTCGAAATCATGAAATCCAGAGGAAGAGCACATAAGAAAACGAATTTTGCCTACATCAGAATTTTCGAAACAAGTCTATAACGGCTGAGGCAGATAAAATGGCTACACTTTTCATTTCAATTTTTAATTACTTAATACCGGGTTACATTTGCTTTGAAAATGGACAAGATTTTGAGCGATCGAATTTCGACCGTGAGAAAAATTGTCTCACAAAATTTTGTTACTTTCGAAAACAAATACAATAAGCTTTACTATGTAAATTGTGTAACTTTTCACGGTGCATCTAGTAGTATATTTTGTTTTTTTTCAACTAAAAACTATCAGGTGATAAAAAGATGAAATAAGAAAAAACGAATTCATCTTGTACAAAGAAAATCTCGTTTTCGCATGGTCGAAATTAAGTCCCTCGAAATTCTGTGCATTTTGAAAGAAAACAGTACAACGGTTAAAAAAGCTGATCCATATAAATCGTAGAGTTTTTCACGTTACATCTTGTGGTATATTTTCTCTTTTTAATACAACGTATTAAGTGAGTAAAAATTAAAATGCAAAGTTTAGCCATCTACTCTGCCTCATCCGTTATTTCGATGCAGAATGAGACAGTAAACCATTGGACACTGCATTTTATCTGTTTAGAAAGCCAATCAATGGTTCCTAATCCAGATTAATATATCATATTGTCATTGCACCCAAACGGCTATATCCAACAATAAGATAACTATAAGCTGAATTTACAATGAACTAATAGTGTTTCTATAGGGTTTGATGCAGTTTTTGACGGACTAACCGTTGGTGTAGTTTTCTTCTAGTTATTTTATTAGCTAAAGCCTCTCAAGGTTTGATCGTGCCTAAAACTGCAACCATATGTGCTGTCATTGCAGAAGAACCTATGGTATTCATATTAACAAAACAGAAGCCGATTATATGATTGTCTAGAGTCGATCTAGACTGATTAGTGGAAGTTTCTCATCTGTATAATTATGATATCCACAAGAAACCTTTACCAGCGTGTAGTCCGTCAAAAACTGCATCAAACTTTGAAGAGGACAGTCCATCGTAGAGCTGTCTCCAAAGCAATTAAGAATCCAAAACCTTCCTGACATACCCGAAATATCGATGAAAACACTATTATCTCTCCATAAATTCAGCTTTTCTGCTGAGAATTTGTAGATAATTTACTCGTCTTTCAAATAAGACTATTTATAGGCAGGAGAATAAATGTTTTCACAAAGTTATTGTTAGTGTACAGTCATCTGACTGCAGTAAAAATATAGGATTGTAATCTGCCTCAAAAGCTATTGAATTGTTTTTCAAGGAGATGATCTGTCTTTTTATGCGTCTTCCTCATTTGTTCGTAGCTTTTCGAAATGTGTAATATTAAGCTTTTTTCTCTGGAAGGACTATATCTCGAAAATAACGATACTACAAACTTTGAGAAATTATGAATGGATTCACTTTTCTCAACTCCAAAGTCATTTGATCAAGCTTGAAATGCAGTGTTATTTTCGTAAAATAAGTTTCTTTGGAGCGAAAAATTAAACTGACACATTTTCCAGTACCAAATAAGATAATCTGTCAGTAATAGTAATTCACCGTCTCAGCCCTCTAACCAAATAAAAAGCACTTATCAATTATCCGAAACCATCAATTATCACTCAACTCATCAGGTGATAACTGTTAATAAACTGTCAGTGTTCTATTCATTGCGTAATCTCGAACACTCGTAAAAAAAGCTTGTTATATTCTAATTGCTGTTGTTAGTCAACAATGCGTGATATTCATGACGCGATGGCAAGAGTTTTGTAACACGGACATACTGACATTCATTTGATTTCGAAACGGTTCGAAATTATCATCCTTATATTATAATTTTAGGTAATGACGTGTCCTCGAAGAATCCGTAAGATAGGAACGAATGTGGTTTTGAACTCTTACTTAGGGAGAGTTCATAATTCGTTTTCTCATCATGTTAGCTACTGTCTCTGTTCTTCCTCAGCCACTAGGAGTTGCGCGAGACTCAACGAGGTTTTATTGAAAAGTGCTGGTTCTCATTCAGTTTTGTTTGTAATGATCTGACTATTCTCAATAGAAAATCATCAGGATTATCGAAATCTGATACGATCCATTAGACATAGTTCAATCATAGTAACTGATCAGTCTTTATTTCTTTGTTCTTGCGTTACTTAGTTCCAAAATGTGAACTTAATTTTAAAGCAACGGCCCAAAATCCAATTAACTATAAGTATGGTCCACGAGCTGTTGCCATGGGAGACTTCAACAACGATACCTCGCTAGATATTGTTGTTGCCAATTATGCTGCTGACAATATAGCCATATATTTTGGACATGGCAATGGTACTGTGGCAAGCCCAGTCATGTTTTCAACTGGCTACGGCTCTGCTCCGTACATGATTGCTGTTGGCGATTTCGACAACGATCATCGACCTGATGTCGTCGTCGCCAATTTCGGTACAAATAGCATCGGTGTACTCCTCAGATTCCAAAATGGGTCTTTTGCAAACAAAACAGTTCTATCAACTGGATCATCTCGTCCTGTTTGGATTCATGTAGCAGATCTCAACAATGACTCAGCGTTCGATATTGTCACTGCTAACTACGGCACACACAGTGTTAGCATATTTTATGGATATGGGAATGCAAGCTTTTCAAACCCAAGCACGTACTCTACAGGCTACGATTCTTTCTCGTTAACGGTTGTTAGTGGCGATTTCAACAACGACAAACAGATGGATCTTGCAATCGCCAATTATGGTACCAATAATGTCGGTATCATGCTTGGTACTAGTAACGGCACTTTCGAAAAGCAAAACACAATCTCAACTGGTCTTAATTCCCATCCTTACTCGATTATCGTTGGTCATCTAAACGATGACAACATGCTAGATATTGCCGTCACCAACTATGGAAATAACAGTGTAGGTATACTTCTGGGTCATGGTAACGGAACTTTTATGAGCCAAACGACGTATTCCCTCGGCACTGCTTCTCCATATACTATTGACATTGGTGACTTCAACAACGACAATCGAATGGATTTAGTCATCACCAATAATGGCACTGACAATATAGCTCTACTTGTCGGATATGGCAACGGTACTTTTGC
>CAJNOP010002522.1:0-10534 GCA_905250075.1 Rotaria sp. Silwood1
TTTATATTTCAAAAAATTATGCTGTATGTGTATTCACTGATGAGATTAGTATGATTTAACCCTTCATATTGTGAAAAAAGTATTTTTTAAATGGCTGAGAAGTGATTTTTTTTTCAATTTTTAAAAGATTTCTATCGTTTACTTTACACAAACTATAATAAAAAAAAGAATAGTTTGAATTTGATGTCGAATCAAAAATAACAAAACCAAAGAAATAATACAACCATGATTTCACATTATTATCACTTCAATAGCTATTAGTTTCACATAAATATTCGCAGATGCGATTAGCTTCATACATATTTTATACAATTAAAGGGATATACATACTCAATTCATCATATTAAATTGGAAAAATGAATTTAAGAAAATTTATTTCACTTGCAATTAGTGCCTCAAGATCTACAAGATAAAAAAATCACTAAAACTAGGTACAATCAAATTAAATCGACTAAGTTTTATGTCCTAAACTACTGTTCACTAAAATATCTGACTCACTAGATCAAACTCATTCAGTATACAAATAAACGACCAAATACACGTCTATACATACGCAAGACAACATGAAAAATACAAAGAAAAAAGTGTTTCTGAATTCGTATTTAACTCATTTCAAATCAGATATCAGCATTACAGAATCCATATTCATTAGAGCGCCAATTTATACAAAACTGAAAAAAAATAGTAAGAAACTAAATATATACAATTGACCACTAACCCTCGCTTCAATTATAGACTCCATTACATTCATATCGGCCTAGCATCTTAAACAATATATCAGCATACAGAAGCATATAAGTGAAAACTCTGACTTTTTTAAAGTTTAAATATCATTATCTTCATAGAACGTAATAAATTTGAGTTTGTATACACTCAAAGCTATACAAATCCATATATTAATATCTTTTATATCTAAACATATTAAATAGCCAATAAATGTACAATCGAAACCTGTTACGTTCTCATTTTGCTATTTTTTATATTAAAAGAGATGCATTATTCGAGTAGTTAAGACAAATTTATTTTATTAGACAATCAATAGTAATACCTGATCAAAAAAATAAAACACACATTATTTATTTGGAAAATCGACATCGAAGTAATAAAGAAGTTTACCATTTAAAGATTAAAATCATACACCTGATTCTTACCTTATATAGATATTTTTTAATACCTAAACGGAGAAGACGGGAAAAGGATGATGGAAACATCTTACAATATTTCATCTGAATATTTAAGAGGAAAACCGTTTATTTTTACTTATCTAAATTTACGGTATGATCAGTCATTTGTCATAAAAAATGAAATCTCTAGTTTAAAACGTTCAGTTTATTAAATTTTAAAAAAGTCAGTCATACAATATTTTATGATATTTTTTCTAATTTGAAATCAAATGGCAAAATAAGATTTTTTCTTCTATTCTAAATATGAACTAAAATGTCTCTCTATTTTTCATAACTGAAGCAATTTTCGTTAACATATTTTCATTTTATTGTTTATCTATATAATTGATTGTGCTGTCTCTTTTATTTCTTTCAATAAAGTGAAATAAGTCCTATGATGTCCACTAAATCATAGTTTTTAAATAAATATCACAATCCTTATTCTAGTTTTTCAGCTGTGAAATCAAACAATTTTTTTTCTAAATTTCAAATTGTAAAATAAAAATTAGCTTCCTCTCTCATCAAAACAGTTTCATGATTTAAAGGTGTTTGTTTTAATATTATCGAATTGGCTATATAATATTTTTTTTTGTTTTTAACATGTCAAATATTTTATATTTGAAATAAGATGAAATTTGTCTTACAAAATAGGCATTTCCCTGGCGTAAACATTTATTTTCTTTCATTTATCAAATTCATTAAATATTGTTGTTTTTATTTCTAACTTCATTATTTTTTTAAGTCTAATTTTCCAAATATGAAAGAAACCAAACTACTATTTTATCAAAAGAGAACTTTTTGTTTAAATATATTAGTCTTTTAAATATATGAATGGAATCGTATCATATTCGAACTATTTTTTGTCATTCAAAACCTCATGACAATGCCTTTTAACAATAGATGTATTTTGACAATTAACGCTGTCACTTTTGTTAACTTAATCGATTCGATTACATTATGTTTTATCTTTTTTTCTTAAAAATGTACAATCAAATTTCTATTGCTTTTGATCACCTACTGTTCAAGATGATATCTTATCAATTAAGAAGATTTATAATTTTCCAAAAATGACAAGACGTAGTCGCAGTACTGCGAATCGTATTATTCGTTAAAAGACGAAACTTGTATATACTTACCTTAGTTCAAACAAAATATGACTTCTTGATTCAAATAATATTTTTTGTTTCGATCTGTTCGAAATTTATTGATGAAATGATTATATTAAAATATATTTAATATTAAAGATACTATTTCTGAGTTTTACATTAGGAGCTACAACATAATAATGTAGGGCCATTTCCAATTGCTTATGGCTTGAATGGTTTTTTTTACTTGTATTGACTCATATCAACTCTGCTTAGTATAAACTATTCTTCTAACATTCAAGAAAATGAAAAAACATTTGAATATTATAAGCATGATACGTTTTTTTTCTTATCTCATTTGGTGAAACGATCAATCAAACAGAACGAACATTCGTGATGACGTTCTGTTTACTTTAGAACATGATTAAACGAATTGATCTTGTTCTGTCTTCATATCTTTCATATGAAGGAAGAAGCAAATAAGTATCACATATTTCAAGGTTTAATCTTCAGTTAAAGCGTCTTTCATATACGTTGTCGTTGTAACAAAGTAGTAGTCCATTGAAGTAATACACATTATTTTATCGAATTACTTCACAAATAAAAAAATGTTGAAAGATTTTAGCAAAAATATTTTTTAATTTTTTGAAAATTCATTTTAACGATACAAAACGCTACTGTACATTATTTTCGATATTTATTTAAAAAAATAAATAAAAAAATTTAACAAAATTAGCTGGTTGAAAACGAGCTAAAATTAAGAATTATTGTTGACTTTTTTCAAATTATATAGAAAATGTTCGAAACAGTATGTAGTCATAAGTTGATGATTTCTATCACTGTTATATAAAATTTCAATTCATTTTATGGAATTTTAAAAAAATTATATCGGATTGATGGCCCTTTCGATAATTTTCGTTTTGACCAGTTCAGTAAAAAAAGAATTCTTTGTTAACCGAGTTCTCATTGAGAAATTTTGATTGCATTTGCTGATGTTTCAATATCCTGATATGATAGTTTCATTTTTCGATATTGTCAATCGAGTCTTTCTATAATTTCATAGCACAATATGGAATTGATGAATTTGTAAAAATGACTGTTGAACATTATGTTGTTCTTCCATATATTCTTATTTATACAATTGGTTATTAGCCAATTTCACTTGAACCAGTCGTCTTTCCAACAATTCTTTTTAGATAGATGGCTCACTTTATCAAAAGCTCTAATTCAGTCCTATCACTTTTCAAGAAGTGAGAGTCGGAATTATTGACTTTTTTCTGTGTTTTAATTTAAACTATTAGTTTTTCCAAAATTTATATCTAGGTAATTTATCTCTTGTACATTTTGTTTGCGTGAATCGACTTTCTCAAAATCGAACGTGGGTGTTGTTTCTTTTGAAATCTATTGACATTTCAAAAAAACTGAAGGAAAGCAACTAGAATTTTTTGAACTCGAATGAAACTATTAGTTTTTTAAATCTTCCAATCCATCGATTAATCTAAGAAAATTCCTAATCGTATCTATTGACTTCCCAAAGAATTAATCACAACATGAATAAAATGCTTTAAATGAAATTGATTGACATAAAAAATATTGTTAGATAATCAATTAATTTTTTATAACATTTGGAAATTGAATAGCTTAATATTGCAACTCTTGTCTCATGGCTGAATTCTATATTAATTGTACTTTATGAAAATCCCAAAGCGGGTCAGGTTCCACAACGGATCCGTTATAAATACCCTCAACCATAACTGCATATTTGAGCCGCTTAAACTCTATCAGTGCTGTTGATAATTTTCAATATGTTTAACGACAAACTAATGTTAGTAAATAATGAGATGATGAAGTTGAATAAGTTGGATACAACATATATCAGAAAATCAAGCAGTAAGACATATATTGTACATAATTGTATCGCATACATCAAGGTATGGGTTGTAATAGTAGCGAGTCAATCGATCAAATAACCGGCTGCAACAACTACACTCCAATTTATACTTCGTGACGGCCTTATTGATATCAAATATGACTATTGTTTAGTCTATTTTTTTTGTGAATCTTTTTATCTATAATATCAATATCTAACTATTCTATTGTTTAGTCTATATTTTTTCGTTCCATCTTTTCACCCATCACGTTGATTCTATCCAGATCTTGTTCTGTTTAGTCTATAATTTTTCGTCGTCTTTTGGTCCATGATGATGATCATTTGTTGATTTCATGTTTCGATCACTTCAAATAGTATCCCATTGAGTTTCCTGTACTTTCATCATTTCATGATCATATTCAGATGCACTTGACAGACAAAGATGACTGTGGTTGTATCGATCACTCCACATAATTATGACGGCGAGTATGTTAGCGGTTTCAAGTAAAACTGTAATAGTCTCTCCATACTCTATTTTTCTTTTAGATTCTTTGCAACACGCAGTAGAAGTCTTCCACATTGATGTTAATAACTTAAAAAGTACAGTTTTTGTTTCGATAACAGCTTGAAAAAGATGGAGGTAAAAATGTATACATTGCAGTCGTCTTCATTAGTAGACCTCAAGCTACCAATAATCATAATCAGTACAAGAGTCTAAAATAAATGAAGTGTTATACATAAAAAAAAACTCAAAAAAAATCCACCTCGTCATCTCATATTTCTCTGCCACCTTCTATCACTTTACAAAAAGAAATTAAACAACATTTTTACTTGAATTAGATACAAAGATATATTTCGAATTTTACATCAAACATTTTCATTTGTAGGACTTGTTCTGTAGAGAAAATGGCTTCCTGTTGCGTACCATGCTTCTTCACTCGGACTGGCTTGGAAACATCAATGCATAAAAACTATATGTCGCAATTGAGTTTAGATTTTGACAAAGTGCCTCAAATGATTCGCCTCAGATGAAGCTAGTGAGGATTTCAATTTTTATGTCACTTTCAGTCCCTCTCAATCAATCCAAACTTAGAGATATTATGTAAATCACCTTTGATAAATATAGAATAGCGATTAGCAACATTTATATTTCAGAATGCATAACGAAGACATGCTAATGTGGAAAAAATGTGGCGAGACAAACCCAAGATTTTCACAAAATGATCTAGAAAAAGTCAACATACTTAAAACCTACTTGTAACATTATATGCGACACAGCGCCGTTTTCTTGATAACTAAATTACAAGGCACAACAGATTAAATGTTCTCAATACATCAGTTTGTTCTTTCACTTGACAGCGCTACATCGCGGACATAAGTCAAATCAACAAACTACATTTGTGCCTTCCTGTTGTATTTTCAAGGTAGCTAGATGCAATAGAGTTTAGGTTTACGAAAGCATTTATAAAATAAACAAAATTTTCTAAAACACCTATAGCCACATTTACCACGATTCTAACAAAAATATAAAAGAAAAAAGTTGAATATCTCACCATCATGTTCTTCTTTATCCACAATTAGACGAAAATTTCAATTCGGATACATCTTAACAGCTGACAGTATCGTGAAAAAAACTACGCCTCTCTAACAACAAACAACGAACTCATATTTTGTCCAGTTCCATATCCAAAATGTCTGACTGACTAGAGTAGTCCTATACAAAGCATCACCAGTTAGAAATTCAGCTAAAAATAAGCCACATCCGTAGAAATCTAGTTATAAAACAGATCATTGAGGAAAAAACTTATCGCATACGTCGGATTAAGCGAGTTTTCAGTTTGAAAAATGGAACCAGTGCAAAGCTCAATATTAAAAGTACGAGCATCAATAAACACTTCGCCATGGTGTTTTTTTCGCGCCTCACGTTTCACTCGAACAATAACAGACAAAAATTTATTTTGTCTCATATAACTCTTTCTATACTCTACGAAACAATATTTTCTCCAAAAAAAATCAATTCAAATTCTGAGAAACTGAGTTCAGATTCGGATTCTCTGACCCCGCGTTACTTTCGTCAACCTTTATAAGATTTCATTATTTTCTCAAAAAACCCTTTCCTTGACCCAAAAAACTCAATTCAAAATTTTTGAAATCTGACTTCAGATTCGGATTCCCCGATCCCGATTTACTTTCGTCAACCTTTATAGAACATCGTTATTTTCTCGAAAAACCCTTACCTTGACCCAAAAAACTCAATTCAAAATTTTGAAAATCTGACTTCAGATTCGGATTCCCGATCCCGATTTACTTTCGCTAACGTTTAGAAGACAAGTAACGTTCATCGTCAAGCGATTCACTTAGCCCTAGACTGATAGAATGCATGTACGTATGTAACAGCATAAAAAGCTACATTAAAAAAGTAATACGCAAAAATTGGTAATATGACCAGTATATCTTAGGCGACCAGAAAACTTAAGGGGACCCCCCCCCTTTCCGGCGTTTCTAAGAAACGGCCCAATGAAAATTCCTGAAACTTTCAGGGTAGATAGACCTCGAGTAGTAGAGCAAAAGTTGTCATGGACATAAATTTGCCAGACGTTATCTTCATGGACTTCCAGAGACCCCAAGGTCAAAAATTTGCAAAAAGTTTTGCCCCCCCTGGACTCCCCAGATTTCATCCGTTTGAGCTGAAATTTTTACTGTGGGTAGATGGACCCAATCGGGGCGGACGTTTTTTTTTTTTTTCAAAAATTCCAAATACTTCAGGCTGGAGAACCAAAATACTGAGCACTTCGCAAAATCTGTAGGTTTTTTGGATCCTAAAAATTTTGCGAAGTCTGCCAAACTTGATTAGTAGAAGGTATCCCAAAAAAAAAAAAAACGTCCAACCCAAATCACTTGAAGTCTCACCAAAAAAATTTTCAGTCCGATCGGACTTGAAATGGCGTAGAAAAGGGGGGCAAAACTGTTTTTTGATACCAAAAAAGCTGATTTCGAGAAAAATGCAAAGAAAATTGTGTTTTTTGATTTTTTTGGCATATTTTTCGATTTTTTTCGAGTTTTTTATAGATAACATGCGGGTTTTCAGTTCTCAAAGTGTGCTCAATAGATAGAGGGTATTTAAATCTACATACTAATCACAAAAAATGAAAAACGAAAAATGTGAAAATTTTGAGTCGGGAAAGGGGGGGGGGTCCCCTTAATTTGGAGAATTCTCACTCTAATGGTTGCATTTCCAATCAGCTGCAAAATAAGCATAAGATACATCCATTTTTTCTTCGATATATTCTTCCGTGAAAGTTTCGCCAGAGATTATACAAAACTTCATGCCAAGTTTAAGCTTCCATCAAAGATACTTTTTCATAAACTTGTAACAAGTTTCAAGCATATCAGTAAGTTGATCAAAAGGGATAATCAAATAGCTTTTCGAAAAAGTTACTGACTTAATAAAATTTTACTCATAATTTTTATCCTCTGAGATTACATTACATACTTAAGATCATCTCCGGCTGTTGTAATCGTTCCTCTCGGGTATCGAAGAAGAAACCACGTTTATGCGGCGATTCGTTTGCATTCATATCGTTGTTCATCTTTCAAATAATAAATATTAGTGTATTTTTATAATTTTTATTTATATATTGGCGCTGTTTGCACAAAAAAAAGAATTTTATTTCGTTTATTTATACATCACATTATTAACAAGAATAAATTTTTATTATCATATGGTCATTTGTGCTATAATTACCAAGTCGATTTTTTGATCATGGTGTTACTATCATCACTATTACCGTGATCACTATGGCGATTTTGACCATAGTTATTATTTGGTCATTTGTACCATTGTTACTATGGGCAATTGTACCACAGTTACTGTGGACATTTGAACCAAATGGTCATTTGTACCATAGTTACAACGGCCATTTTGACCATAATTAGTATTTGGTCATTTGTACCATGGTTGCTATATGGTCACCTGTGCCATAGTTACGTGGTCGTTTGTACCAAAAAAATGACCGTTTGTGCCATAGTTACATGCTCATTTGTACCATAGTTACCTAGTTAATTTTAGTAAAAAAATGGCCGTTTGTGCCAAAAAAATGGTCATTTTGACCGCGTTACCGACAGACAGACAGACAGACACAGGTGAATTTCGGTTTCTAGACCCTAGCCTTTCAGTCTAGGGAAAAGAACTTTACATGGATGTTTTTTTGACCTCGATGTTCTTTTGACCCCGATGCAGACACACAGACATACACACACACAATCTATTTTTTTTCATATGACCCTCCCTACAGTAGAGGGAAAATATATTATGATTATTTTAATATTAGGATTTCAAAATCTATAAAGATTATTCATGCTTAATGATGTAATTTAGATATTTTTAATATTGAAAAGAATATTTTCATCAACATGATCGTAATTTGGTCTATTCTCATTATTATGTGGAATGTTCTTTCCTTATTAGCATGAGAGCATTGTTTATTTTTCTCTGTTTATATTTTTGAATTGATATTTGTTTTATTGGAAAATATTTAAATTTAGAAATGAAAATCTTCATTTATTGTTCTATTTTAAATCATCATATAGAATAAATAATATTCACTTAATATTTTTTATTATTGAGTATTGTTATTCAAACAGTCTTACTTTGTGATTATCTTTTTAAAATATTAAACAATTGCTTTTACTTTATTCGATGAATTAATGAAAATATACTATTTTGTAAAAATGATTAAGAAGTAGATGACAAAAGAACATTGCTTGCTTGACAAGATGAAAAATTAGTTATGACGTATCATGATTATTTGTATGTTCTATACATGAAAAACATATTTACTTAGTGAAGTTAAGAAAAAAACATTAGTTGAATATTATCTCAGAAAAAAATCCCATAAAAACAAAAGGCAAAAACCCAAAATGTACACTCAAAATAAAATCGTTGCAAGTAGGTATGTAAACATGCATATCAAATCAAAATAAATCAAGGGAAAAAAACCTTCGACATGTGCCTTCTCTTTATGCATCTCTCTCGGCTTAATATCTGATTTTGGGTTACGCTTGAGAAATTCGAAAAAAAACACAACAAAGTCGTATATAAATACATGCAATAAAATCAGTCTTTATTCATTGATCAAAACAGAGAAATATTGCTTTGTACTCTACGCATTTAGTAATACATTAGACATGTTTGGTGGTTTCAATCCTGGTATGGGTTCAGAAATGGCATCTGATATGTCGATGCAAAGGAATATTCCCGGCGGATTAAACAGTAAGAATCCTAAATCGTTATTGTTAATATTATTAGAATATGAATTTATTTTTCATTTTTATTATGTACATATATATGAACTGTGGCTACCAAATCTATTCAACAAGGGCTATTCTCAATTTGTTTCTTCTATCATAATCACAAAAAAGAATTTGAACAGTGATTCAAATAGAGAAAAAAATATACACAACAAGAATATGCGAAAATAGTCTGATTACCAGATCCCAAAAGACAGGAATCCCAGAAAGTCAAATCATCATTTTTCAGAATCTAGAATAAACAAAAATAATTTTGTGCAGATTTTACGAAACAATAGATCAAAGTTACTTTAAAATAATGAAACGTCTTCGGGTTTTCTACTACCTCCTTTTTTTGCTGACATCCAATAATCTTACAAAAGTCTATGAAGGTATTTTTCTACTACTTTCCATGAAAAATTCAATTTGAGAATTTCAATCAGATTGTTCTATGTCAGTAAAAAAATTCGTACAGTACTCGGAAACATCTTATTTTGTAGAGAATTGTTTGATCTATGGTTTCGTTTACTCTAAACAAAATAAAACTTGTATCTTCTAGGTAGTGAAAAGTGGCGGTTCAATTTTCTGGGAACCCCAACTTTCAGAATTTGGTAATCCCTTTTTTTTCTTATATTCTTAGATGGTATGCTTTTCTCTATTCGAATCACTATTTGGATTCTTTTTTTTGCAATGATGGTAGCAAAAAAAAATTCAAAATAAACCTTGTTGAATAATTTTGATAGCTATTGCATATATAATAAATACTTATGATTAGTTTGTTTATAATTTTCAAAGTATTATCTTGATAAAGATTGTGTCATTTTCTATAATAAACATTGAATTTTTATCATAAATTTCAATAGTAATATATTTTTTATTCGAATGAATAATGATAAATACATAAATAATATCCATCAAAAAAAAAGAACGAATATTCCTTTATTATTTCTTTTTATGTAGGTTCCATGGGTGGATCTGGTGCTGTATATAGTGGTGATTGTGGTGCTGGATTTGGTCTATATGGTGGACCTGGTGGAGGATATAGTGGTGATTGTGGTGCTGGGCTTGGTTTATCTGGTGGAGGATATAGTGGTGATTGTGGTGCTGGGCTTGGTTTATCTGGTGGA
>CAJNOP010002523.1:0-17066 GCA_905250075.1 Rotaria sp. Silwood1
TTTTCGTTTTCTTTTCATAATAATAATAACCATACTACGATGGTTGATATATTTGCGGATCCATCTTTGGATGTTAACTATTGGGCTCGTTTTCTCATGCAAGTCTTTATCATTCTTGTCCTCGTCCGACTCATGGGATGGTTACTTGCATTAATCAAACAGCCATCAGTAAGTGAAGAGCATATATAGTATGTTAATGGTGACGATGTCTAATTTGATGTAGGTGATCAGTGAGATCATTGCTGGCGTAATTGTTGGTCCTTCAGTACTAGGAAATATCGAATTTTGGTCAACACATATATTTCCTTTATCATCATGGAACTATTTTACATTAGTCGGCAATATTGGTCTTATTTTATTTATGTTCAATATGGGTTTAGAACTTGAACGAAAAGAACTTCAAAATCAATGGAAATCTTCTCTTCCAATATCGATTTCTACTATTGTCATACCATATGCTACTGGAGCTGCATTTGGTTTCTATTTGTATGATATTAACAATCAAAATGGATTTACACCACCTGATCGAGTTGCATTCATTCTATTTACAGCATCGAGTATGTCATTTACTGCTTTTCCTGTTCTTGCATCCATTCTTTCATCAACAAAACTCATATCGACACAGATTGGTACTTTAACAATTAATTGTGCGGCCGTGAACGACATTATGGGTTGGTGTTCATTAGCTATTGCTGGTGCATTTGCCAAAGGATCAGAGATTGTTGGTTTATGGTAAGTACAATATGTAGATGTACAAACTTACTGTTTTTTCAATCTCATAAAGTGAAGTTCAGTAAAACAATGAACAAGAATTAAGCATTACATTTTTATCTATTTGTAGGATAATTTTAATTGCGATCGGTTATGTTATCTTTATGTTTACC
Organism: Rotaria sp. Silwood1; assembly: GCA_905250075.1. Taxonomy (NCBI): domain Eukaryota; kingdom Metazoa; phylum Rotifera; class Eurotatoria; order Philodinida; family Philodinidae; genus Rotaria; species Rotaria sp. Silwood1. The sequence continues at coordinate 885 of CAJNOP010002523.1, forward strand.
ATTGTTCGATGGTTGGTTTTGCATGCATATTCATTCCTTGTTAAACGTGATAATGAAATGAATCGTACATTTCTTGTTGGTATCTTTCTTCTTCTTCTTGGTTCATCTTTCTTTTGTGATATACTTGGTATTCATTCATTTTTTGGTGCGTTCATTGTTGGTGTTTTATGTCCTAAATCAGGTCAATTTAGTACTACATTATATCCAAAATTGGAATTAGTCACTGTTGAATTATTATTACCACTATTTTTTGCTGCTAGTGGTATGCGAACAAATTTGGGTTCATTAAATGATAAGTTTCATGTTGCCGTTACTGTACTCATTTCTGTTATTGCTGCTTTGACTAAATTTTTGCCTGGATGTTTTGTAACAAAAATTGTTACTCGACGTCCATGGAAATTTTCAGCTAGTATTGGGATATTAATGAATACACGTGGTCTAGTCGAACTGATTGCATTAAATATTGGTGTTCAACTTAAAATTCTTTCACCACGTCTATTTACTATGTTTATTATAATGGCACTTGTTAATACATTTATGACATGCCCATTACTTTGGCTTGTTTATCTTAGAAAATACAAATCTACAACGTTTTATAATAATGAGACAAATAATAATGAAGAAATAGTCACTGATGAAAGAGTCCCACTAATTACATCAGCGCCATCAATTGGGATGCAGTCTTGAAAGAAATTATGAATAGTGATTTGCCTTTTCTTTTTTCCTAGATCTATTACCTATGTAAAAAAATTGAACAGAAAAATCAACAAATACATGATTTCCATCGATTTCAAGCATAATTAATCAATGAAAATCCAGAAATGTTGATTTTTTTCGATTAATTTGAAGATTATAATCGATTTCCTTATATAATTGATTCAGAATCAAAGGTTTTTCATCGATTATCATCAATTCTTTTCATTGGAATCGAATAAAATCGATTATAAGCAACTATAATCGGTTTGCTACGATTTTTTATTAATCAATTAGAATCAATTTTTAGGAATAATCAATTTTAATCAGTATTTGATGATTTTTTGATCGTCTAAACCAACTATCAAGGATAATAATCTACTAAAATCGATTAAGTATTCGAATCGATTATAATCATGAATCTCAGAATCATCTAAAATCTAACGAAACTGATTATAATCTAACAAAGTCGATCAAGTTTTCAAATCGATTATTATCATTAAAGTAAGAATCGTCTAAAATCATCCGATGCTGATTATAATCTAAAAAAAACGATTAAGTTTTCAAATCGATTACAATTATTAACACAAGAATGGTCTAAAATCAACTAATACTGATTATAATCCACCACAATCGATTAGGTTCTTTATTTTCTAAAGATGTAAATTTTCTTTATCGTTGTCTACATGAGTAGATAAACTAAAACACGTTATGAGAGAAGTAGAAATACAAGTGAAAAGGAATGAAAAATAAATTATTCAGCGGAATGAAGCAGTGTGATGATGCCAAAACGCAGTTGTGATTATAACAGAAAAAAGTATATGGGAGTGGCTAGTCAATCTGATACTCCAATTCTTTTTTTGTACGTGAAGCTTCTATAATATATCAGAAAAATATGATTTTTTTTTACCGGTTATAGTCCTCGTATAATGCTGATGATCTGTCAGGGATAAGGAGGTCTATAACTTGTTGGAAATCAAAATAATCAAGTGTCTTCAAAAAACTTTTTTGTTATTTACGAACATGTTTTGTGAAGATTTGATTATCTTGGTTTTCAACAAGTTATAGACCTCCTTATCCCTGACAGATCATCAGCATTATACGAGACCTATAACCGGCAAAAAAAATCGTATTTTTCTGATATATTATAGAAACTGCATGTACAAAAAAGGAATTCGAATATCAGGCTGACCGGCAACTCCCATATATTTTTAGGCTAATGACTACTTTAATGCAGTATTTTACAAAAAAACATGAGGAAAAAAGTATAATTATTCTTCGATAATAAAATGCACGTGGCTTCATAATTAAGAGAGAGTCCACCACAGGATCGAGAAACCCCATACTCCCAAAAAAAAATTTTTTTTTTACGGATTAAAAACTTTTTGTTTTAGGCTGGTTTTGTAGCTTTTTTATTTGCCCATCCGATGTACGATCCAAATTTCTGGGATCAACTAATCTTGAGAGATAATTTCTCAAAAACACTGATTTTTGCTTGATAACTACGTCGTATCAATTTTGACTTAATCAGTGTGTAGTCATCAGTGTGGTCTGCATAACTTTTTTGTTATATAATCAATCGAGCAAATATTTTGGGTAGAGTAGTTTCACCTCATGGGCTATCGATTCCACAAATAAAATGAGGTGGCCAAAATTTTCGGGAGTATGGACCCTTTAAAAATTCCTCGATGATCTCATGGACGCCCTCTTAAAAATCGCAATCGAGTTGTTACAAAACTTCTTAGTCAACATTTGTTTCATTGCTTTTCACAGTTAAACTGGAAACTGCAATTGAATGTAGAAGGAAGTTTTATCTAAAACTCGGAAATGAAATTAGAACGAGTTTTCATTTATACGTTTAAACAAATATTCAACCTTACCGTACATGAAAAAAATAACTGAAAATGAAAGGCCGTTTTTGTTTTCATAAGGTCAACATTAATTAAAATACTATGAATAGCTAATCAGAAAAGAATAGAGGAAAAATAGATAAGTAATTCAAGCACATTTTCTCTACGTTTGATTTGAGTAAATTATTGTTTTTTTAGTTTATAACGCTAATCTACTTTTTTACATTCTAATGGATAGATGTTTTGCTAAATATTCTGCGAAGAAATGAGCGTCAGTGCCACATTGAGTACTCATGCTTTCCCTAGTGTGTAAATCCGCAAAGAAAAATACATATGAGTACTCGTTAAAGTAATCTGAAAGTACCGATACATACAACATCTCTTTAGGGGTTGCGCCAGCAATCTGAATACTCATGCTGGCAAGCCGTACTCGCTGGATGCGTACATGCATTACACCGCAAAAAAGGGGTCGAACGAATCCTTTGAGGTTTTTTGGAACTTTACCATAAATTAACCAGTTACTTTTCTACACAAAGCTCCTTCTGCAGACAATACAGAACGCTTCACTTATGCGACAATCCAAATTTCCTTGCTGCACCTGTAAAATTTTGACATCTTATCAAAAGAAACATACTATCTGCTCGATCAACAGTTTTCTATATTTCGTTTTGAAGAATCAATATATATCCGGGTTTTGCTATAGCTTTTCAATGCCTATTAGTTGAAAGCATCGACATCGCAAATTGCTGATCTCCATTAGTATCATATGATGAATGTCCTATCTGGATTTATATCCTTAACATATTTATTTTCGTGTCTCTTTCTAACGTTCGTTTTCATCCTAGTTCAAAAGAATGCGACATGTGTTCATTTTCACTTTAACGCAGATAGCAGAGACAAACGTACTGGTTAGTAGTAGACCATACGAGCATATGTTTCGACAAACCAGTATAAATGTAAATATAGGGAATACACAGAGACAAAAGCACATAGATATACAAGTATAGGTGATTAGGCATATCCATTGACAGGTTAGATATAGATGGTTGCGGGAAAAAAGTTTAGAAACAGATAGATATAACGTGGGTTAGAGTAGTATGGAGAATTACAAATAGATAAATATCAGGGGTTAGAGATAGGTATAAGGAGTTACAAAAAAAACACTTATACGACGCTAGCCATAGATATAGGCGTTAGAGGGTGTGGGTGTGCGTGTGGGGTGTGGGTGTAGGTGTGAGTGTGGGTGTGGGTGGGTGTGCGTGTGGGGTGTGGGTGTGGGCGTGGGTGGGGTGTGGGCGTGGGTGGGGTGTGGGCGTGGGTGGGGTGTGGGTGTGCGTGTGAGTGAGGCTGTAGGTATGGGTCTTGTTTTCGCCCACACCCACACCCGCACACCCACACCCACCCACACCCCCACACCCAGACGCACACTCACACCTCCACACCCAGAGCCACACCCCATACCCACACCCACACCCACCCCACCCCACCCACACCCACACCCACACCCACACCCACATCCATATGTATTCTTGAACATCTTTTATTCTTGAATATAAATTAGCTGCGACTACTTTTATTTCTTAAAAATTTTTGACTTGATTTGTCGAAAATTTTAGAAATAACTGCGATCCTTCTAGAAAATATAGATTGGCGGTTCAGAGATTGTTTCCTTCTTCGAAACTTTCACATGAACTGTCTCGATTTTCTAGACTTAGGATTAAATAGCAACACTTTAAAATTTAATAGCCAAACTTACCTGAAGATGATCCTTAAGCAAGGTCGAAACGCGTCATAAATATTGCTTGCGCTATTAAATGAAATTTAGTTTCATATACACACCCACACCCACTCCCTCTTAGATAGATAGTTAGGAATAGCTGCTCCCCTCACGGAGGGTAGAGTGGCAAATAAATATATTAATTTTTTGAGTCGAGCTTTTTTGAGAAACTCCCTTCCTTGGCACCCACACCATTGAGATTGTGTTGAGAAATAGAAATATATAAAAATAATATGAGTTGGTCAGAATAGTACGCTCCCATAGAATAGGAGAAATTATCTGATTGGAACAGTATAGAGGAACATGTGCGAGAGCAAAGATAGAGGAAATGGAGAAAAGAAAAGATAGTCATTCATAGCCTGAAGAAAATTCGAAACGCGCCGCTTATTACAAATTTATTTGTTATTATTTATTGTTATAATTCATTTATTGTTAAAATTTATATAAAATTACAAAAAAAACTTAAAATTATCTTAAAATTTGTCAAAAAATAAGTTTGCTCTCAAACTCTTAAAAAGATTCTCTCTAACCTAAAACTTATCCTAAATTTATTTCTCTCTTTACTCTTAAACTAGTATTTGGTTTTTTCTTGCCAAAAACATTTATTTTTGTTTCTTTTTCCATTATTTATTCGTATTTAAATTCTCTTACTCATTTCTCTAGTTTCACTTAAAAAGGATGCTTATTATTTCTTGACTTATTTGACAAACTAAAATACAAAAAACAAAAAAGATTATTTTTCTCTTTCATTAAATTTCTTTATTCATTTATCTATATCATAAATTCTTCATTTATTCATCTCTATTAAAAACTCAATACAAACTATAAAACTTAATTTTTCCTTATTAAAACATTTATATTTCACTTTAAAACTCATATATTTTCATTCAGAAACTCTCAATTTAACAAATCAAATAAGTTTTTTCCAAATCTAGATAAAAATAACATTTTTTTTGATTCAAACTTATAAATTTATTTATCAAACTCTAGGGTTTCTTAAATTCACTAAAATTTATTGATTTTTCATTTCAATCTCACTAAAAGTAGCTCCTTTTACTAAGAAATCATATAATATAATAAAATAAACCAAAAACAATTAAAATTATCAAAAAAATTTGAATAAAAAGTCAAAAATTTAATATAAATTTATTAAAAAATAATTTATTTGTTTTTTGTCGTTTTTTCTCAAAAGTTATTCATTTTTTCAATTCTATTTATTCATAACTAAACAAATCTTTTTTCATTTATATATTTATTCAAATATTTATTCATTTATTTATTTACTTACTTGGTTTTCTGGTTTTTTACAATTTTTCATTGTTAATTCGCTTATTTTTCAATCACACCCACACCCACACCCACCCACACTCTATTATTAGAAGTTTTTCTGTTTTATGAAAAACCTCGTTTTACTAATAATAATATTTAGGTTAACTAAAAGTTTGGGAGTTCCTTCTAAAACTCTTGACATTAGTTAAAATTAACTAACAGATTGGAAGTTCATCTAAAGAACTTTTGATATTAGCTAATTGTCCTACTAGGAGAATTCATTCATTCATTCATTTCTATCTATATCTATAAGCAATTGATAATGATTACTTAGCAGTAATCGAAACGCGTCTTGCTAGCTTTAGATATGATTCTAATTTGAATCACTTACTCTCATACACACCCACACCCCAACAGTATAGAATTAACTCTGTATTGATTTAACTTATGTTGAATTGATACGTGACCATTTGAAAATCCTAGTTGCTTAGGTGAAATATCGATATCATGGTAGCTCGACTCACCCTCACCCCTCAAGATAGCGCTTTCGTTTAGTAAAAAAAATAATTTTTTCTCTTTACCATCGTAGCGACAGTGAAATCTATAGATTATGGCTGCTGGTCTCACCCTCACACCTCACCCACACCTTCAAAACCTGAAATCACTTGTAGTTCTCGAAATTCGGGTAGAATACGTTTTATTGCTAGGCTATTTGCAAACGGTTTTAGCGAATAGCAAAATCAAGCAAAAAATATTGTCAAAGATATATTGGAGTTATTGATTTTTGAATGCGTCACTTTAAGCGGTTGCAAAAGGAAGAAACAAGAAAGATAGAAAGTGACGGCTATCTTCTCACAGGATGAAGAGCTCGAAGCCAGTGCCCTTCGCCAACGACATGCGGCGCGCGGCCATCTGGTCAACGCTGAATGTGACAAGCGCCGAAACGCCCGGGCGAAGAACGATGTCCTTGGGCAGCGACGAGCCGTGCAGCACGGCTATCGGCGCACCGATGTGGCCATCTTCTACCTCGAACACGCGGACAGAGTCGGTGAAGCGGCGCGTGTTGAAGGACGTGAATTGCAGCCGCATGCTGCGGCTAGCGTCGGCAGGCACCAACCACGAGAGGCGCGTGCTCGCGTCGTACGATGACAGGCTGATGCCACCGGTCGTCACCATCATTGCGTTGTAGTCCGCCAGGCTGACGCGAGGGCGTCGCGAAACCAAACGCCTTCTCTCATGACCACCAATCGACGCCTTGTAGATCGTGTCCAGCTCCTTGAAGTAGCCGAAAAACGCCGGCTCCTCCTCGGCCCACATGAAATCGACGCGGTCCCACTGATTCTCGTCGTAAGACCCGCCAAGGATGTTGCCGTCGGCATCAAGGTCTAGGAGGTAGTCGTATTTCTTGTTGAGGACCAGCGGCTTGTGCGCTGTTGCCGATGGATAGGTCTCTTTAACGTAGTACATCGTTAAGCTCACCGACTGTCCCTTGACCGTCCCGGGCGCTGAAGTGTTCGTCGGCGCGCTCGTCTTGCCGAGCGTGTATTCGTACTTCGTCATCGGCTGGTTCCACACTTCGTAGCTGCGATCGATGTCGGCGGTAAATGCCGTTTTCGCGAGGCCGATCATGTTCGTCAACATGACGTGAAAACTTGCGGGGTTGGCGTCCCAGCACTCGGGGCTGTCGGCCTTTTTGGGGTTCTTCTGGAGGTCCGTGTTGCATCGCTCACCAATGAACTTGACCTTCTCCTGGTCCGAGGCGAATTGTGCCAAGAAGTACGATAGCAGCGCCTTCACGTCGCTCGACCCGAATGGGATTTCAAGGCCGTCTTTGTTTTTCATCGTCACGTTGTTCGGCTCTTCGTAGCGAATCGCGGCTGGGGTCCAGCCGTGGCAGATGCCCTCCCAGCTCGCGTCACTGGGGTGGCAGCGTTGCCACTCCGAGTTCAACAGCGGGTAGTCATAGCGCGAATTGAAGATATCGAACTTCTCCGCCGGCGACAGGATATTGAGGTCGACACTACCGTTCTTCAGTTCCTCCAGCTTATACAACGTGAAGTTGAAGCCGGGTTGGTTGTTCTTTTCGTCCTGCCAGCGATTCGCGATGCCACCCTGATAGCTCGGCCAGTACGTGTCACTCCATGGGGTCTTTGACGACTGGCCACTCGTCGGCAGTTTGTCGAGCTTGTACTGGAACGACGGGTTCCAAGTCGACGGATCGTTGGGCTGGTCCCACTTGTTGCCAAGCACAAGCAGCGCGCATTGCACAAACATGAAAACTATTGTCCCAGCCTTCATTGGTAAGTTGTTTTGAGATGCTGCTTAGGAAAAAAAACAAATCTGTGCAACAGACACGCTTTAAAAAACTGACACAAAATAAGAATGTGCAAGACTGGGTAGGTATATATATTAGGGTGCGGTGCAGAGAGAGAGAGAGAGAGATAAGACTGCGGACGCTACAGACGACCAGGAAGATAAGCAAGCCTGTTTGTCGTCCTAACAAGACACGACTGGCTCACAAATATATATATATTGATTGGAGAGTTATGATTTATCTAAAAATATCTCGTCTCGTCTAATTGCTACTGGTAGGACATCTGCCAGGATAGCAGAAGATACGTGGTTCGAGTCCCATGAAGAGATTCAATCAAATATCTAAAGGAATTTTATCTCGACATTAGATTGCTGTTGAGTCTTTTCATTGACGCTTATAACTTGCTTTTGAATTTTGAGAGAGACTATTCTATGCAGATAAATTCAATTCCAAATTTACCTGACGAATCCCTTAGGCAAGGACGAAACACGTTGTAAGTAGCTTGGAGTAATTCGAAAACTCACCCTCTGTTACTGTTTAATGTTTGAGGACACAGTGGTAGATGAATATGAGCAAGTATGAGAAGAATGGTGTTTTTCTATGGTCGTGCACCGCCAATATATATGCATCGATCGGCCACTAATAACGAATCGATGAGAAAGTAATCTCTCAAAAATTGAAAGTGATTTACTGCTTTATGGCCTAGTAAAAATAATGGGTAATCAATACCTCCTCAATAGTTTCTTGTTGTTCGATCTGCATTCGGCGAAAATAAGAGGCATTCGATACCTCAACGGCTTTTCGTTGTTCGATCTGCATTCGGCGAAAATAAGGGGCATTTGATACCTCAACGGCTTTTCGTTGTTCGATCAATATTTGCAGAAAATACGAGGTGATTGATACATCACGCCGTTATCATCTAACAATCTGTAATATTGTTCATATTGAAAAAGCTAGTATTATATCAGATACATTACAACGTATGGAACGTGTAGATTTCTTATGGATGTATCAAGTTATTAAAAATTGATAATATAATTGGTCAATGTGCATATATTGATTTTAAACAAATTGAAGCAACACTTTTACTTGGAGATTAGTCGAATATTACTTTGCGAAATAATCCATAAATTTCATGATTCTGTAACTTTCATCAAACATGACTAGGTTCTTCATCGTCTTACTCCATTGTATTGTTATCGAAAAAACTCTTAAATATAACAATCGTTCAAAGATTATCTTGTGTAAAACATTGAAAAGATACACGAATGAAAAAAAATCAGCATCTTATTTCACATGTAACACTACTCAATTATTGCCCAACTAACGCATCAGGTTTACAAAAAAAAACTTTTCAATCAACAACAAAAAAATTCACCATTCTCATATTATTATTCACGTACTTATTGTCCAACAATATTTAATATGGAAAATACGGAAAACATAGTGTTCTATGACTAACATTCGAGTATAAAAAAGGTTTATATCTTTTATCCTGATCTATCAAGTTGATAACAATTCACAAAAAAGCATGTGTTCAACATGTATTTGTTAATCATTAATTGATTTTAGACATATTGAACCAACAATTTTACTTGATATTTAGAACAAGTGAAAAGTTCTGGCCAAAGTGAAGCATTGCTTTCGAAAAAAATTGCTAAAAAATAAAGCACCAGCTTAAACACTCCGTGAACAATAATTACATCAATTATATATCAGCTTGTACGCGTAACGTGTAACTTCAATGGCGTAAATTCGAAATCGATACGTTTAGAAATCATTGTCACCATGTTGGAGAGAATATTCGAAAACATATAGAAACTGATTTTGTAATATAAATTGTCGCAGAAAATCGCGAATAGTAACTGGCGACAAAAATGTTACTAATAGACAGTCAAAATCTAATATATACAGTCTATTAGTTAATTGTACCCATACATTGAAACAACTTAATGGATACAAAGTTGCTTATTATCAGGGAACTCTACGTTGACAGAACCATCATTGGGTAAAACAATTGGTTTCTAATACTTTGGTGTGTGCCTCGGCAGCGTTCTACAAAACTTCTGTTTTTATCGCGTCATCGCGTTATAAAAAATGATGTATTGTTTTTTTCTGCCCAGTAAGCCTTGATATTTTTTTTATAAAAACTTGATGCACAAAGCTAACTTTACGTGGGCTATTCAACGCAGATATTTTTATTTAAAAATTATTCTATATTCAAATAATATTTCGTAACGCGATGACGATTTTTCAATTTTTTATTTTTTTCTTACTTAAGAAAAAACTAATTTCGCGCGATGGTTTACGACTTAAAGAGCCAGGATTTATTTGCTATCATATTCTATAAATGATGATTGATAAATCAATATAAAAATAGGATTGATTGGTCCAGACTGATAATACAAAATTCAAATAAAAACACCAATCCAATTCAATTATCACTCTGATTCAAATGAATCAGATTCTATTCTCAGTCTAATTCGAACTTTATACTCTATAAAAGAATATTGAAAAATTGTTTTGAGAGAAATTTTTATTACATTTTCCATTCGTTACTCGTGAAATGGCTAAATCAAATGCCAAGAGACAAAAGCTCTATCGTACAAATTTATTAAAAAATAAATCAAAATTCGACGAAATGAAACGAAAAGCTCGTATTCGAGATAATTCAAGACGTCAAAGTTCAAAAGATGCTTTATTGCATCAGTTACGAGCTCGACAGAAACAAGCATCAAAAAAATATCGTGATAAAAAAAAATTAAAAAATTAAAATGGTCATCAATTTTCGTATAAATGTCGTCAGTCATTAGGAACAGCACTTAAGCGTGCTGTTCATTCATTGCCAAAAGATACTAACAAACGTATAATGCTCGTACAACATCTTGCACAAAATCTTAATATTATCTCGAAAACAACTCGTCAACATACACGTCAACAACGTTTATTATTGATCGAACTGAAAGAATTAATCATTCAATTTTATCAACGAGATGATATTACCTATCAATTACCTGGTAAACGTGATTATGTCACAGTCACAGATGATAATGGTGAATCAATGACATTACAAACACGAATTTTATTATATAACATACGTGAAACATATCAATTATTTGTTAATGAATATTCGAATAAAAATGTCGACTTGTCATTAACTTCATTTAATGAATTACGTCCAGTGAATATATTGATACATTCTTACATGCCTCACCGTAGTTGTTTATGCATTTATCATGAGAATGTAAATTTGTTGATAAAACCATTGTCAAAACATATTAGTTGTGATGGTTTAAATTCACTTCAAGAATTCACGTCGATGTTCGTTTGTGATGAACAAGAAGAAAAATGTATGTTTAGTTGTTGCCATTTATGTTCACATAATTTTGATAATAATATTATGAAAAATGTAATTAATCCAACCAAACGTATTCAATGGTTTCAATGGGTTTTACAAGATGGAAAAACAAAAAAAATTGAATTTAATGATGCAATTAATCAATGTTTATTAACTTTAAAGGAAAAAATTGAACCATTCTTGAACCATGTTTTTATTAAACGACAACAAGCTGCATTTTTTGAAAAAATGAAAATTATTTCAAATGATGAAATTATTTGTATACAGGTGGATTTTAGTGAGAATTTTCGTTTATGTATGCAAAATGCTGTTCGAAATTCTTATTATTCTCAAGATGCTGTATCTTTATTTACTACTTATGTGTGGTATGCAGGTGGTGGTGGTGAATCTTTCGTGTACATTTCCAACAACTTAACACATGATAAATACTGTGTCAATGCTTTAATTGATAATTTACTCAAACAATTAACCCAACGATTCCAACATCTACAACAAATTCATATAGTTTCGGATGGATCAAGCCAGCAGTTCAAACAGAAATTTTTGTTTCGAAATGTATGTCGTTTGTCACAACAACATAAGGTAAACAGCGATATTGATTTTTAGTCAATCCTTAGCAATAATCAATCGTTAAATTCTAGGTGGATTTAAGTTGGCATTATTTTGCTACCTCTCACGGCAAAGGTGTCGTGGATGCCGTGGGAGAGACTTTGAAACGTCTTGTACATCGTGCAATTATGAGTGGTGAAAGATGCACCTCGGCTGCAGATTATTGTGAAAATTGCTCAATCAAAAACAACTACAATCAATGTCATGGAACTAACACAAGATTGTATCGATGAATCGAAAGGTCAACTTGAACAGTTGTTCATAGCAACTAAAAGCGTTCCGGAAACTAAAAAAATTCATTCAATAAAATTATTCAAGCACCTCGACAAAAAAAAAATTTCGATTTTCTGTTTAAAATGAAACACTGTATAGACTATCGAATTTCTTGTAATTTAACTACAGTCTTCTCTCATTCAAACATACTAGAATTATCTTTGAAACTGATGAAAAATATTTCTGTTCCTGTGAAGTATTTATTTTCTTTACTTTTACATTGTATTATTTCTCACTTACGAAGTATTTTATCCAATCATTGTAAAAGGGTCTAGGACAACTGATCATGGGATAACTTATCACGGACAACTGATCATGATCATCTGATCATGGAAAAACTGATCATGACGACAACTGATCATAGACAACTGATCATAAGGGACAACTGATCTTGAACAGTTGATCATAAAAAATCGTTCGATAATTGATAATTGTCATTTATTTCCAAACAAAAAAGAACAGAGAGAGGGTGTGGGTGTGAGTGGGTGTTAGTGTGGGTGGGTGTAGGTGTGGATGTTGCGTGTTGGTGTGGGTGGGTGTGGGTGCGAGTGTGGGTGTGGGTTTTAAAAATAAGAAATAAATTCACACCCGCACCCACACCTACACCCACACCCACACCCACACCCACCCACACCTACACCCACATCTACACCTACACCCACACCTACACCCACACCTACACCTACTCCCACACCCACACCCACCCACACCCACACACGCCTACACGCCTACACCCACACCCCACACCCACACACCCACCCACACACGTCTACACCCACACCACCCACACCCACACCACCCACACACCCACCCTAAACGATAACAATAATCTCATGTCCTTCATGATCAATTTTCCTTTATGATCAGTTATTCATGATCAGTCGTCCGCCGTGATCAGTTGTCTGTCATGATCAATTATCCATGATCAATTGCCCGTGACCAGTTGTCCCATGATCAATTTCCTGTGATCAGTTGTCCGCTCACCATTGTAAAAATATCTTGTATGTCTATATACTCGTTACTTGATATAAAATCTATGTCATTTTTTTAAAATTTTTGTATTGAATTTATCATTAAACGAGATGTTAAAGATCTTTTTGTTGCAGATATCGAAAATTCATTGTATTGCTTTTATAAGATTATATACTGAGTAAAAGAAAATATAGATGCAAACTCTCTTAAAAATCAAGCGTCATCGCGTTACGTTAGTTTAAGTGAGGTGATTTGAAAAGTAGAGAAATATTCGAAATGTTTTATCATCCGGCAGATACATTAAGCTGTTGGCTACAAACTTACTGTTGACCGTTTTCATATGTTAGGTACACATTCGCAGAAAAGTAAAAAGCAAACAGACCACCCCTCACGTCTTGGGTCCCTTTTTCGTCATCGCGTTACGCCATTTGTTTTCACATTGATCCTCAAACGATTCACTGAAGGAAGCTGATATTTTTAGAGGGTATGGGGTTGATGGAGATATAAGTTTTGATAAAAAAATAAATGGTCTAGTTGCTGCTATTCTTGAGAAAAATGAAAAGAAGTGCAGCCAAAACGTCATCGCGTTACGCTCGTACAAGCTGATATATATATATATATTCTATATTTTGTAGAAAATAAGAATTATTACACTTAGTCATAACTACTTCAAATTATTTGAAAGTTTTGATTGATTATCTAATAAAATCTCATCTCGTCTAATTGGTAGGACAACTGCCCGGATAGCAGCAGAAAATATGTGGTTCGAGTCCCATGAAGAGAACTATTATCTTATATTCTATGCAATAAGCGTAAGCGCAACGCGTTTTGCTAGCTTTTGATTAATTCTTATATTAATCTTACCTCATTTGAAGGAGTTTCTCGTTTATCGCTTTATCGGAGACATCTTTATTTCTTTGATATTGCTATATTATGCACATCTAATTATTGGAAGTCTTCGGGCTCTCCATCATTAGTTCTGACATAGTAGGAGAGTTTAAAATAACAACTTCAAATCACTACTAATTGACAAGATTCAATAAGCATAATCGCAACGCGTTTTGCTAGCTTTTGATTAATCCTTATATTAATCTCACACGGATTATAGTGATATCTATTGTTCTTTACTTTTGATTAAGATTGTAAAGTTCTGCATAGATTAATATGGTTCGTTTATGATTCTATTTATTTAGAATTATTTGAACAACTATAGCAGAGCCAAAAGCCAACTGAGGAGTTGTTCTTTTCGGGGATCATGAAATCCTTTGGATCCTGGCATACCGAGAATCATCCTCACCCTCACACACTCATTTTTCACATGAATACTAGAAATTTCCTTTCTCAAGAGAATCTGCGTTTTGCCTAGGATCAAGATTTCGCGGCAACCGCACTCAAGATGCTGCGCCTTGTGTGTGTGTATACATACACCATCACGTGCATGGCATAGAAGCCTACAAAATGTGTGTGTCTGTTTTAGAATGTTTTTTCTTTTTTAAAATGTACTCATTGATCTTTGAACTTTGAACTGTATACTCAATGGCCTGCTATGATCTACTTTCATATATACTACACCGATCACATCTCAAGTAACCAGTCAACCCTAGTCGAACTTCTTCTTGTGCCATACACATGAAAAACATAAACATCTTGAACAAGAATGTCATACGGTATGGACATATCTTGAGACAAGACTTGAGACCGTTCGGTAAGCTCAAGGCCTTGAACTTCTTCTATCGCTTGATATTCTTGTTCATGCAGTTGAAATTCTTGCTTATGCGCTTGAATTTTTATCCAAGCATTTCTCTTATTAAAGAACTTTTTAAGTTTTTTTTTCAATTTTATGCTTAAAATAAGTCAACTTTTAATAAAAATTCCTAGTTCTATTTTCTTCTAATCCATGCTAACACTCAAGCGCTTATCTTGAGCAAGAAAGTTATGCGCTACTGACACATCTGGAGAACTGTCTGGATCAAGAACAAGAGCAAAAAAGTTCATCTAGAGAATTAATCTACACTCACAAATTACTCTAACATGCTCGTTAATGAGATATCCAAAGAAAATACTACAAAATTATTCAATGTGCATATATATACATATCATCACGTAGATACTTAGGGCGTACCAAAAGTTCGTGGCCCAATGTTTAAAATTTTAGAAAACAGTAAATATTGAATATTTTATTATGGGAATATATAATATCATGTCTTGTCTTTAATAATCTATAGAGCTGCTCTATCTTGGATTTAGTTCTGGCATTCTGCGAGACTAAGTTCATAATTTAGCGACTATGTTAATGTTTAACTATTCCTTGTCCAATGTTAAGGTATATTCTGGAACTGTTCATATTTCCCATTGGTCACTTTCTCCCCCGTTCCATTTAATGACGTCATGTTCTAGAACATTACCTTTCGATAGTATATATAAATGAGAGGTTATTCACTGTCAGTTCATTTGTACCGCACCCGACTTCAGATCGTGATAAAATTTGATTTCAATTGCAAAACAAGTTATCAAACATGACTGATGAATTTAATCGATACTATATCAAAATTCGAGTTATTTTGGGAATAAATCCAAAAACAATCTTCGACGAACTTACAGAAGCATTGGGACCTGATGGTCCATCATACTCAATGGTTAAAAATTGGGCAAAACGTTTTCGTGAAGGAAGAGAAGATGTCAGTGATGATCCTCGATCTGGTCGTCCGATTTCAATTCTTACAGTTGAAAATATTGAATGTGTTCGACAAGTTATCGAAGATGATCCCCACTCAACTTACGAAGATATTATTGTTAAGACTGATCTATCGCGTGGTACAATAGAACGAATTATCCATGATCATCTAAAGATGAGAAAAGTTGTGTCACGTTGGGTTGCTCACCAACTTACTGACGAACAAAAACAAAAAAGACTTCGAATTTGTCGTCAAAATTTAGAGAAATTTAGGAACGGAACATGGCAATTATGTGATATCATCACCGGTGATGAGACGTGGATTTATCACAGACAGATTGGTCGAAAGTCAAGCAATTCTACCTGGGTTGGTGAAAATGAACCACCAAGGAC
>CAJNOP010002524.1:0-17057 GCA_905250075.1 Rotaria sp. Silwood1
TCCATCGCGGCTCAAAATCTGCCGCTGCCGCGCCGCGGCCAAAATCAAACAAAGCTGACGCGCCGCTCCCGCGACGCGATGGCCTGTTAGAAAAGCTACCGCGACGCGCCTTAAAAAAAACTTGCCGCTGCCGCGGTGGTATTCGAAAAAATGTTTTGATTTTCAAGGCTTTGACTGGTTTGAGATAGAACTGATGCCGCTAATCGATCAGATTCGCTAAGTCTTACAGTATAGCATACATAAACATGCAGATTCTGTGCAAATTCATGAATTTTTGAAATTTTTTTCTAAAAAGCTGCCGCGACGGCAAAATAAAAATCTCTCCCGCGCCGCTGCCGCGCCGCGATAGTTTTGGAAAAAATCTGCCGCTGCCGTGCCGCCACCGCCACGGCGGCAGCTGCAGCGCCGCGATGGACATCTCTGGTATGAAAAAGACTCAGACTTTATATTTACACTTTGTATCTTCATATTAACCTTTATTAATATGTTCAACAGTTAAGCTTCTTGTATTTGAATATATTAAAGAAAACATTTGTTTTGATCATAATCTCGATGAGTCAGATAAAAAAATCTGAGTTGCAAGAGAACTTGTCTAGCTAATGGTCAACTAGAGTGACTTAAGAAGAAGTTAAATATTTTTAAAAGCTAATAAAATAATACTATAGGACATATCTTACTGTATTATGAAATGTATCTGTTTTGTCTTTTCTTGTAATAATTGAATATGTAAAACATAGACTTGAAAAGATTTTCAAACATTTTTTGCGTTTTCCCTACATAAAAAGAAAATGATCGAAAGTGGTTAAAATATGCAACCGATTTTCGATCAGTGGTACATATTCTAAATGTCCAAAGTTTATCTGATTGATGATTGTTGAAAGAAGATGAGAGTTACTTTAAATTTTGATAAAGGGTGTGGGTGTGGGTGTATGTGTGGGCGTCTGTTTAGTGAAAAACCCATACCCACACTCAACCCACACCCACACCCACACCCACACACCCACACCCATACCACACCCCATAAAAATGAATCCCAAGTAACGAGATGAACAAACTCCTTGAAAATTCTGAAAAGTTAATTTTTATTTACTTTAGTTAGATAGACAACTATCAATGATAAGCAAATTAGTCAAACTCGCTCAAAACTAAAGTTGCAGGATTAAGAGCGATTATCGTCACATTGACATAGACGATTATCAATAACATCAATACCACCAATGTAAGAAATAGAATAAACAAAATGATAATAATTACGACGACGATCATCATCATCAGCATCATCATCATCATCATCATCAAAACAAAAACGACCATTACGGAAAGGAATACGAAAACCACGATCATAACCATCAGAAGTACAAGTTGCATCATCACGCTTTGTATAATCTTTGTCATCACCATTAGGACGCCAGTACCAATCGCGACAGTGGCCACATTCGACACAAGCACGTCCGTTGCAATCAAGTTTCTTGTTAGAGTATGGCGATTTAGTTTTTGATTCGGAGAAGTTGGGCTTTTCTAAACAAACAATTTCATTTTGTATAATGACTCATAAAAAAAAGAATAAGTGCTAATATATTCATTAAAGATGCAGGATTGTGTAAATTAACAGAAGAGAGAACGTGTGATAGCAGTATTCATCAGCAGAACTAGTGATGATCATCTCCCATCAAAAGAGACAATCTAGAAAAAGAAGAATCCGAACTCTCCTTTATCTTCTATCAGCCAGCGGGAAAGCTAGTCAATTCCTTCTCTGCAATAGAAAAAAGATATGTATAGCTGACCTTGAATTGATGTCACTTCAAGAGTTCATTTCGATATCACATACTAAGGATCTGCAGGATTATGAGTGCTTTTATCAAAGATAGACGCAAGACAAGTTTTGTCCGACACTACGACTGAACGTTTACATCTTTCTTCAATTTCGACAGAGGTGGGCTAATAAAGAACTTCTCAAATGCAAGTGTAGCGAAAATTCCACTAGAAAATCAGAATTTTCAGTACGATCACTTAGAAATACGTGTTCAAGACTGTTCCCACACAATTATCGAGTATATATAGGTGCATTTTTATCTGTGTTTGAGGGGTAGAAGAAATTTGTTATTTAGTTCATCTTCAAAGAAGAGAAATAAGTGCCTGACCTCATTGTATTGTAACATGTTCTTTCTAGCAGAACGCGAACGGATGAAACCGTTTTTCTGCTCTCAAAATATGTTCGCTTTTACGTCAAAACTATTCCAGTGACAGCACCCAGTAAAGTTGCAAAGGTTTAATTTCCATCACCTCTCAATCAAGTTTTTGAGTCATATTCGTCGAATTCAAAATCTTTGGTCTCGAGTCTAAACCATATACTTAATGCCAACGAGGTTCTTTTATCAGAATCTGGCAGTCGCTTCGATGTCATAAGATACCTAGTGAATTCTAATAGTGATCTAATGATATTCAAACCACTACTGAATTTGCTTTTGCGGTGAGTCCTATCTGGTCAGATTCGAACATTGTAAACAAGGGATTTTAGACCTGGCGGATACCACTTGTAATCCTCTATAGGGACAAGAAAATTTGTTCCTTTATATAGAGGACCACCGAAGTGACTCGAAAGATTGGTCGAGACATGTTCCAAAATAAGCCGTCGAATAGTTATTGGCAGTCGCCACTAAATTAATTTTAATACAAACAATTAAAATATCCCAGGATCGGGAAAACGACCTCATTTAGTCTTGTCCTTTAGAAAATTTAAATGCGTTTACCAGTGCAAAATCCTCGAGTATAAGTGCTTCCAATACTTTGTTCGGCTCTCAATTCGCACGAATTTCAAACTTTCTTCCAATATAAACAAATAGAACAGCAGAACTAAAAAGTTCATACTGAAAATAGCAAAGAATAACACAAAAGAAATTGCAATTGAAGAAAAAATTTATTTGCTATTGAATCAAACTTCTGTTTATTGTGTTTCATCAAATGGAAAACCTATGTAATTTTTCGCATAGTTCATACTCTTGAAATGAGAAGCAGATTTTAAAGAACAGTATTTATCGTAAATAAAAATAACCAATTTGCAAATCCCGACTCATAAAATAATAATATAAAACAAACTATATTGCCTAATTGTTTAAGAAAAAACTATTGGAACTAAGCTGAAAAATTATTGATTATGGTCCCACCGACTGAAGGACTAAGACTGAGACCCAGGTCATTTTATATACCCTTACTAGGAAATGCGAATTTCGCAGTCCTGACTTTCGCAGTGGACTTCTGGCAATCGCCGAAGGCTGTGTTTTCGTTGAATTTTTGCCCAATACCGAACTGTAATTTCGGCAATAGCTAATAGACCAGTTTTGTAAATAACGAAAATACAATAAAAGCATAGCTTTAATCAGTAGTAATTAATTTATTTGCTAATCATTGAACTATCGGCAACATATAATTTAATGTTGCCTGTAATGCAGGTGGCTTGCAGTGCAGGTCACTTGCAATGCAAGCCATGTGCATTGCAGGCCATCTGCATTGGAAGCCACCTGCATTGAGGGCACCGTCAAATTACATGTTGCCGAATTACAGTTTGGTATTGAGCGAAAATCCAACAAAAACACAACTTTTGGCGATTGCTGAAAGTCCATTGCGAAAGTCACAACTGTAAAAATCATGCTATTCAACTTGCCTTGTTTTGAAGATGCTTGCACGGGTGGTTCTGGTGTGACACTTGTTGATGCATAGTTTTCTTGCTCTGTTAGAGCTTTGAATATGTTTAAGAATGGTTTGGATGGTGACAGCGTCGTGTTTAATTGGCTGCGATCAAAAGGATTGTCAAGCATTTTAAATGGTGGTGAAATTTCTCGGAGATAAATTCTGTGCAGGCCATCAGGTCGACTTACGTTGTCAATTACTTTGAGATAAATACCGGGTGGAAGGAGAATTTCATCTTCATTGTCAAAATATGAATGTGCACGTATATCTTTTCCACTGCTGGTTTGAATAGAAAATATTGTTCCTGTGCCTGTTTTTCCCAAATAATTTGGAGCTTCAAGAACGCTCATCGAAGCGGTGCAAGAGCTGAATGTCCACCAAGCGAATTCCTTGTCTTTTGGATAAAGATCACTGAGGTCTTCGCGAACGCCACACCACACAAGTGTGTGTTCGCTTGGTCTAATACGGATGAAAAAACATAAGATATGATGATGCATATTTTTCACTCACGGTAGTTTGAAGAAAGCTGTTAGGAACAGCTTTAAAAACTTGAACCACGGGTGAAGCTTTGTGCGATCCGCTAGTAGAAGAGTTCGATTCAACGCCATGTATAAACTATTCTCATGGATATTCCATTCTGTAGTGTATAGATGAATCGAAGCCGACTCATCAGGACTGAGCCCATCTTTGGGCTGTGTTGAATTCATTTTGGCTATGGTAATATAGTCCTTTAACTTTTGATCGAATAAATCTTTTATTGGTTGACAAGCATCATCAAGTGATGTTACAGTTACATTCTGATAGCCGGATATTGGGAGTAGCATCTGTTTTGATTCCCCACTAACGCTTTCTAAAAGACGATAATTAATACTGAGAGCGGTAGCCATAGGTATATTTGTGCGTCTCGTTTGAAATTCGATGTAAATTTGAATATTGTGTTCTGCTGCAACAAATGTGCTTTAAAAACAACAAGTTGTGCAAATAAATGACAAAATAACATTAAGGGAATGGAAGCTTTACGTATTTCTCTGTTTTGCTTCTATACAGTAGGCGTTGCCGTCACTACCGACTTACATGCGCACTGTGACGAAAAAAACAAATACTATACGAACGAACACTGCATAGTGTCGATTAAAGCATTTTCTTCTATAGTTTCGTGATTTTTCTTTGTTCTCTTTTCTCATTTCAACCTACGTCAGCTTGTTTGTCATGAATTATTTTTCTAGTAACGTTTTAAAGCAGTACAACCATTCAAGAGAAAATGCGGACGCCAACATGAAGGCAGAAGAAATTCATTAATGTGGAAATTTAATTGGTGGGGTGTGAGGTGGGTGTAGATGAAGGTGTAGGGTGTGGGTGTGAGATGGCTGCGGTGTTAACTTCTCTTTATCCATACGCAAAAACACACCCACACCCTATGTTTAATTCTAATATAAATAATACATATCGATTATATAGAATTCATAATAATGATCATTTTCAATATGTTCAAATATAATCTTATATACGTATCATAGGATGAATGTGGATATCATCACTATAGTATAGCTCTTTAGAGTTTTGTTGAGTATCGATTTAATTAGATGTATTTGTGACAAAAATTTTTATTTGAATCTTCAAGCCATTGTACATAATGAGATTGACAAAAGTATCAGCGCACACACACACCCATCCATTCTTTTGACACGTTAGATGCTAGCTATTTTGAAGACTATATAAGAGTATAAAACATCAATGGACTGAATATAAAGCTGAGGATCAAGCGAGACACACCAACAAGCATTACTTGTCGTTACATATGCAGATGTTAGTGGCTTTTTTCCCTCTACTGAAAGGAGGGTCATATACCGAGCAAGGTTCGTATGTTCGTACCTTCGTTCGTTCGTACGTACGTACGTTCGCGTAAAACGACAAAAATGTTGTTTTGAACCGTATTGCCTACACTCTACATAAAAATTGACCATTGGTAGTCAGGGTCCGGGAATCCGAATCCGTGATCAGTTTCTTGAAAATTTAAATCTTTCTTTTTTTGCGACAAGGAATCACTTTTTTAAGAAAAAAACGATTTTTTATAAAGTTTGACCAAAGGTAGTCGGGGTCGGGGAAGCGGAATCAGTGATCAGTTTTTTAGAGTTTTTCAGTTTCACGTTTTCTGTCTACTGAAAGGAAGGTCATACACCGAGCAAGGTTCATATGTTCGTAACTTCGTTCGTCGGTACATTCGTTCGGATAGAAAGAAAAATATTTTTTTTAGCCATAACTTCGTCGATTCTACAACAAAACTTCATCTTAGCTATTGAATTCGTTGATAGCCCCCCCCCCCCCTCCTCCCCTGATCCCAACTGGATCAGATGTGTGCTTGGTCTGCATGTCAACCAATCAGATTCCAGTTAACATATTTTCTGCTAATCGTAGCTTTTCACGGATCCGTTTCAGGTGAAATAAATTTTTCAGAATGGCTATTTGGAACAATGATAGGTTTTCGCGGTCTGCTATCCGCTTATTAAGACTACATAGTAGAAAAATGGAAAAAGTTTTTTTTTTATTATGAATCGTTACTGTATTAGATATGTATCAGTATCCGAAACTGAGCTCCGTTATGTGATTCATCTAAGATTCTTGATTCCAATTCGCTGTTAGTATGAAACTCCTTGGCAACTTATTCCTCTTTAGTTGACACAACTGTACAATTTTGTCAAAAGCATACACGTCGGTGTTATTGTATTTGCCTGATTCCGAATGCAAGTTGTTCAGACAAAGCTCATTGGTAACCTTGAGCAATAGTCTACAAATGACAATATTCGAATGGTCATTATACCGGTTTTTCCGATCAAATAGGAACAAACAAGAAAAGCGTAACAATAATTGACAGAGAAATTGTCTCGTCTGAATGAGTTTAAAGATAAGCAATACATATTTTTACTGTCTTTCTCATCAGAAGTAAACATATACACACATCCAGTTGGGAGCATAGAGAGCAACATTGGATAGGACTGCATGCGAACGTTTATGCATGCAGAAAAAGAATACGTCAAACTTTGACTTATTATATCGTTTTTTGGCCTTAGATTTTTGAAATTGGCCAGCTTTTTTCGTTGTAATCTTAAAGTGACTTTACAGCACATGAAAACAGCTATCCAAAGACATGCAACAGACGCTGATTTCCTACAGCTTTTTCGGAGAAAATTAAGATAAGATGTGACGATATTCTAATTACACATTGAAAATGAACTATTATATGTCTCGCTATCTAGTGGTATCCTGTATCAAAAAGTTGACCTTCGTGTGAAAGCGTTACCTTGGATCAAAGCTATCGAATGAATTATCAAGTGTTTCCAGTTTGCTAGTTATTTCTTTACCGTGCCTAACCTTATATAACTGTGTCATTTATCTCAGTTTCATATTTTGCATACTTTTTGGGCGATGCATGGTGGCCAACAACGTTGACATTATGCGAAAAAACCTACGATGAGATTTTTCAAGAGTTGAAAAGTGTGAACTGTACTGATTTGAAGGCTCTTTATCGGATGGTGTAAACATTTTTATTGTACAGCTTTTCCTTCTGGAGAAATTCAAAAAAGAAAAAAAAACAAAAATTAAGCAGTATGCCGGAATATAGCTTTATTCAGTATAATGAGTCTCTTTAATTTCTCTTCACTTTAAACCGATTCAAACTTTGGCAAAACATTATTCAATTCATAGTGCAAACATATCTGGAATGAGTTATAGCTTTTCCCAAAAATGAAGGTTTTTGAAGCTTTCCTTATTTTTCTACGCTCAGAAACCAGCCTAGGGCAAAATAACGGCCTATTTGGAATTATCGCACAAGTTTTCATTGAAACATGTATAATAGGCTAGTTTTTCAAATAAAAGCGTTTTGGTAGAAAATGAAGCAAGGCTCCTACCCAGACAGGTTTTACAGTCGAAAAAAAAATTTTAAATTCACCTTGTCTATCAGAGAACGGCTTCTAACAAGAAAAAACTGTTATTCCTATGCCAAAAAAGTAATTTTACCACAAAAGGAGTCATGCTCATGAGTTTTGCCTCTTGAGAAATGACAGGTTTCTAGAAACCCAACTCTTACGTACCTCTGCGTTCTGAAACCAACTTCATAGAAAAAAGACACAGGCAAAAACCTGTCATAAAATATTTTTAAGCGTCTTGAAATGTTTGAAAGCCCAATTTTCACATGCTAATAAAAAATTGCTCACTGTGCGATACTGTTTGTAAGTGGCAAAGATAGCTTGGAACTTAACATCGAAATACTCACCAAATCACTTCTCTATTAACTCATATACGATTGACTTAGATAATATTGAGAAAAAGTGAACAGAGTCAAAATAGGTTCTTGTCCACATTGGTCCCTTCCCCATATATGCTAATTCTTATCCGGCTTTGGCCTGATTAGGATATATTGTGAGCTGACAATCGACTATTTTTGTTGACGCTCCCTGTTTAATGGAACTCGCAAGTCTTTCTATAGATATTTGACGCTCATTCTCACGCAGCTTTGTAGTTTCTAGCTGATACTTCAAGGTTCAATAACACGGAGAGTCATAGTCTCGGTTAGAGGCATTATCGGCACATTCCAAAATGGGGTATTCATAAAAACCCAGTATTGTCTGCTCTTTCATGAACAGAGATGAATGTCTAAAAGTCTGAATTTTTTACTGAAGCAAGTAGTCAGCAGGATGTGTTGGTTTCCAAAGTTTCAGCTACTCGGCTTGTTCGAATCGGGAAATATGAAGTCGATAGTGTGCTGCCTAACGCCTACCATTCTTTAATAACTAATCTGTTTCGGTTAGTTTTTTCTGGAAGTATTTGAGCATTCGCTCTAATGCTAATTTCAAAAAAGAATCAGGCCAACTATTTTTCAAGAGCCTCAAGATCCTAAGCACCTGTTGGATTCAGATATTTGATTTTCAAAAGAGACTTTATCACCGCATCGGTTCATATGCAATAGAGTGGAAGTTTTTTGGAGCAAATAGTCAGCCATCATGATTTTGAAAGAAAACATTAGTGTTCTGTGAAGATAATGAATTTTCAATTTTCAAGACTGGATTATATCCATGCATTCAAAATCTACAAGTTCATGAAAGGTCGTGATTTATATCAACTTCTTGAAAAGTTACGGGCATAATACTGAGAGCGTCGAACTGAGTTACACTCATGCTTTTCATGTTTTATTTTTTTAAATATATCATTAAAAGGATACGCAGCATCCGTCACGATAACAGCAAAATAAGGTAGTATATCTGGAATCCTGTGGAACACTCCACACAGGGCGTTTTCTATGTTTTCCACCGTGGTAAATCGATCGAGGATATTTGTTTCCTATTCAAGTCTCTTTTACTTCATAAAACTCTTGTAAAACCTTCAGTTTAATTATCAGTGCGAAACAAGTAAAATTTGCTATAGCTTCGTCACATCAGGTGTCTGTACTATGTAGTATAATGACGCTAAATAGGACACGCGAGTTCCATATTTTACTATGTATGAAGCTGTCCTGAATTTACTTTTTGTCTATGAAACTGAAATAGGTTTCTCACAAAATTTTTTGGAACTTCTCAATCGTTGCTTTTTTCTTGACATCAAATTAGAAACAAAGTCTGACTATGACTAAGGTGGAAACAATAATGATGGCATATTCATACGAAAAAGAAAAACATTGAATCAACGTTTACCTGCGCCTTTTACTGTACTGATGAATGTATGTGCTTCGATAGTGATTTAGTCAGCTATTTATACCTTGAGCTCGTCAGTCAATCAAGTTGCACAACACGCTCGCAATATTTACCTTTTCTACCATCAGAGTGTGGCAGGTATGTATAATTCATTTTTCTTGTTATTTTCCGTCGTTTTCTGTTTTTGACGATGAAAACAATTTTTAGTCGATCTGCTGAAATAAAATCAACAAATGAATTAAATGACCAGCATTTAATATTATATGAACTTGATAAATTTCATGCAATACAGAGATGATTACTGTGATCATAGAACAGATTCCGCGACGATACTGCATGATATGGGAGAAGCAAAGCCTAGAAAAATGTAAAGAGCTGTTCATTGTTAATGTAGAATTGAAATATAGGCTATTGAATATAGTTGTTAATAGTGAATACGAATTCAGTATTATTACCTTAATTTGAAATCATCTGAATAATCAAAAATCATGACATAAAGACTTTCTGTATGGATAGTTTGAGATATTGAGCTGCCAATGGCTTCGTGCACCATTTTTTCCAAAATATTTTAAAATATATACGTATATAGTGTTATATGAGTGCTCAGAAAGTGGTATAACACTTTTGGTGTAGACTCAGTTCGATACATTTTTCCTCACAATACGTAAACCAGTCAAATTTCGAAAACTGAACCTTTTTATTTTATCTTTCAAGATGCTCTGCACCTCAATTCCTCAAACCGTTGTTAAGAAAATCGAACAATATGATAATTTCAAAATGTGAACTAAAAGCCCATCTGATCTTGACATATCACGAGTGTGTCATCCTTAACTACTCGCATATGAGCTGGCACCACATAATATTATAATCATAAACGTTTCGGCTTTAGGCCTACTGAAGAAAGAAATAAAGTTGCAGTGTTGAAATTTTTGTAGTTCGGTTCTCCTCTTGAGAAGCGATGATAATTTTGTGGACTTTCTCTTATATGAATGAAAGGATCTTATAACTTATGTGTTTCAGATAACAATGCCAACAATAATATCAGTACATCAAAGCTCAGTGCGTGCCGGAATACAACGATCAAATCACTGTGTTTCACTAGTATATGTCTTTTACACAGCTTCGAAAGAAGATTCTTATTATTACCATAGAAGCACAAATAAAATCTTCATTATTCCATGCAGCACTTGATTCTGTGAGCAAAGTGCGTATGCTAGCGAAATCAGCCTTTTTTAAGTATTTTTTATCACTTTTCTTTATTATACGAGTAGACACGAGCGGCATCTTTTGCATCTAAGTAGCTTATAGTATGCTTGCAAAGAAATGAGGATTTGAAGTGCACACCCTCCATTCTTTGATGTTAAGCTATTACTAAATGAATTCATCATGGTTGGTTGAACATCAATCTGAAAAAACTACTTTTTTCCCTTGAGAAGACAACAACTGTTACAACCATCAAGAAAGAAAATTCATTATTCTAATAAGATTTTCTCCTATCCTGATCGAATGTTATGTTTAGAAGCACATCTTTTGCTACTTCACCTTCGCTGTGCTTCTCATTCGTCCAATGTTGCAACCAGGTGACTACGAATGTTTGCATCTCATATTTGTTTTGCTTATTCATCACAAGAAAGCATTACCTGGAGCGAAGACCATTATATCGTCAATGGAAGCAAGGTAATCAATCATCTAGTCGACCTTGGTGTTTCAATTAACCGACAAACGTCAACTAGTGTCTCTCTTATCGATCCTTTCTTTTATTCCATTTTAGCAAACAGGTGACTACGAATGTTTGCATCTGACATTTGTTCTGCTTATTCATCACAAGAAAGCATTACCTGGAGCGAAGACTATTATGTCCTTAATGGAAGCAAGGTAATAAATCATTTGGTCAACCTTGGTATTCCATTTAACCGACAAATACGATAAGAAAAAGTCGTCGAGAAAGGATTATTTACGATGAAAATCGAAACCGGAGAAAAGTATCGAATACCAGAATATCACGAAATTCGACCACTAATTACCAAAAAAGAAGCTCATACTGGAGCAGCACCACGAATATTTTTCTTTTTATGGCTTTACAAAACCGATAATAAGCAAAAAACTCAGACTTACTGTGATTTATATGCATCTCTTCGGACCCTCACCAAAACTATTACCTTTCTTTGACGAAAAAGAAAATGACGAAATGTCATATTTCATAATGAAAAGGTCGATTTTTTCACGTATGCCGAGGTAATCAATAATATTTGACATTTTCATTTTGTCGAAATCATTACCTTTCTTTGATGCGAAGAAAATGAAAAAATGTTGTTCTTGATAATGAAACGGTAGTTATATTTTATATATTTCGAGGAAATGAATAATATTTGATATTTTCATTTTGTCAAAATAATTACATCTCCACGAAAGTCAATATACGTATGAAAATGATTAAAATTTCATCAAAAAATGCAATGAAAAGGATTACTGAGCAGAAGTGTTACTTTTTTATCATCTGAGACATTTCCAGGGTTTTCAACCGGAGTTTTTGAAAATCAATGCTGGTGACTTTTCAGCAAGCTGCTCGGTTAACTTCTGCTAAGTTTATGAACTTTATACCCATTTTTAATGATAAATACTTGACGTACTTAAGTTGATGAGTTATCATGAAAAGAGTTGAACAGGACATGTTATCTTTCTTTATATATTCCGTTCTTGTTAACGGTATTGTAAAGACAGTGTCTGTAGATTTTATCAACCACTTTTACCACGAGTTTCGAAAAAAAACTCAAAATCACGCTATTAAAATGTTGAAATCAGTGAAATTAGTTTAATAATTTTGATGTTTCTGAGAAATCTAAAGATATCAAATGAGATAATTATGTATGAAGAGTGTGGGTGTGGGTGTGAGCATTACTGAAGAAAAGAGCATAGCTACACCCACCCACATCCATGAAAAAAAAGCATGCAAGAATGATGATATAATGTAATGCAACCAGCCAGCTTCCAACAAAAACAGTTCTTACCAAGGTTTTTTTATTCTAGCATTGAGTGAAGATCGATCAAATAGCATAGAAAGATAGAGCGAAAGACGCTCTATCTATTCATAAAAAAACAAAATTATTTTGTTTACTATAAGAAAATAAGAACTTGACGACACTACTTTTGGATTGCCCTAAGTATTATGAATATGAAGGTGATTATACATTCATTTGAAGAGAATACACATTTATATATGGGCGTGACCAACCACAGGATACCCCGATTGGCTTTCTTTCTATTATCACTTGTGGACTTTCTCCTGCAGAATCGATTTTCGTTACGGTGTATGAGATTTTCACGAAACTTTGCATAGATGTTCGACTCACGGAGGTACATATATAACAAAATTTCATGGTCACAAATCTTACTGTTCGGGAGAATTTTAGGGACCTGGGGGCAAAATAGGGCTTTCACATATACAAAATCTTTTCAGTATACTTCAAGCTAAAGCACTCGGGCTGGTCTAACTTGAAAGAGGACTATTTGCTACTTCGGATGAGGGAAAGAGATTTTTAATTTTAATTTTGTTTCATTTTTGATATTGTCAAAACTTTCAAATTCTAAAAATTCTAAGCAAGGTTTTTCAGAGAACTCACCATTGCTCTTCTATTGAGGGTCAAATGTGAAACCCCTTTTCCTCATCCGAAACACTATGCATGTATCTATCGATTAAAAAAAAACCACAGCTCTCTAGGTTGAAGTATATTGAAAAATGATTTGTTCGGAGATCGACCAGCTCCATAAAAATCAATTCTGAGAAGATCCATAAACAAGTTCAAAACCGTTGTTACATACTATATGAAGAAAAAGAGTCCTAAAGGTTTTCTTGAAATCTGGCATTGCTGTCATACCAACGGTGAAGAGAAACCGTCATACTTAAAATTTTAGAATTTTCGGTCCTTGAACAAGCAAGAGAGAACCTTTTTAATAAGGGAGGGTATGTGTCGCTGTAGATGCCACTATAGGCCGAAAAACTTTTATAACTAATCACAGGGACCACTTTTCGTTATGAACATTTGAATGCAAAAGGTCATTTGACGAGAAAGTGACTTTTCGTCTCACTTTTTCATTACGAACTCCGATTCAAATAGTCCATTACGATATCCAGACATAAGAAAAAACACAGGGTGTTCGGAATGAAACTTGTCCAGGAGTTCATGACGAACTCTGATAGCCCATTGTTAGTGGTTGAACAGCAAAATTTTGACTGGAGATCGGAATGAGAAGGTTCGAAAGTTCGTAATGACAAAGACAGGATGGTCCTGATGAAAACGACAAGATGTTCGCAATTCAAAAAAGCAGGATGTTCGTAACTATGTTGAGTTTTACTCGCCTTTGAGAGATTATGAAGTGATGCACTTGTCTTACAGTCAGTCTTGTCTATAAAAACAGAAAGGAAAGTCTTGATATCCGTTACGATCTTCTAGTAAGTTCTTTTACAAACTTCCTGCCAATTTCCTTTCATTCTTCTGGTCTTTTTCTGTAAAAATATCGTTAGAGTTACATTCCGAACATCCGACCTTTTTCATTACGATCTCTGATAGCTACATCAGATATAGCAAAAAGCATTCTATTCCGAACACTCGGTCACACCATTTCGATTTCCCTGCTTTTCTATTGCGACCTCCCATATAAAAATGTTTACGAACTGCAGCCATAAATTTTTCAAGACAAAAATTCATTTCCGAACACCCGGACACATGTCCGGAGTTCGAAATGACTTGAGACGGAAAGTAGATCACCCAACTTGACATGCTGAACACGATAGTATAAGCAGTTTTCTAGGGAAATTTAGAAAATCGATGTGTCTCCAGAACATTCCTGAAAGTCTCAAAAAAAGACTGGGTAGTTACAAAACAGATGATTGAGAGCAATTAAAACCAACTTATTTCCTGAAACCTAAGACACAGACTGAAAGGGAAAACTTCAACGCATCTTTCTACAATAAAAACTCAACTTTGAAATTTCGCGAAAAATATGATTTTTGCAGGGGGGGAGCCCTTAAAGAGTCTAACTATATTCGGGCCAAATGATCACCCTTACCACAAAACTACTAAATTTAAAATATTAGCTGCTTATGCTTATCTTTAAGATAGCCATCAGCAACTAATATTTTAAATTTTGTGGTTTTGCGGTGAGGTTGATAGTTTGGCCCGAAAATGGTTAGGCTTTTTAAATGATAATAGAAAGAAAGCCAATCGGGGTATCCTATGGTTGGTCACGCTCATATATAAATGTTTTCAACTATTATTTCCTTTGAAATCAAAGGTAAGAGAAGAACTAATTAGTAAATATTGTAGAGTAAATTCTACTTAATCTATTCGATTATGTACTTATTATAGATCATTCAGTTTTGTAATTAATACTGAATTGCCATCTTTCATCCATCTTCTCTTCATTGTGTATCACATACAATCATATAGTCAGCATAAGAATATTTGAGATCTTGCATAAATTCTAGTACTATTTTTCATACTTGATTGGAATACATTACCAAATTTTTAATGTTAGCAACTAATACGGAGCTATCACTTTCATTTAGAGAAAAATGAATTGTTATTTATGCATAATCAGCAATAGGAGAAAACATGTTGTGAGTGCTGCACTCGTATTCTCCTGGATATAGAGTCGTATATTGAATAACTTAATTCCAGAATGATTAGCATCATCAAATCTACAAGTTATGATCAAAGCAAAGAATGAGGGGCTATCATCGATGTTTTGATGCCAATGTGACTCGCATTTACTGCAATAACACTTGAAATGTGTCTATAGTATTAGATTCCTATCTCTTTGAAAATAAAATCTAAATGTAAAAAAAATTCATAACCAAAATAATTGGTACAAGAAGCTGCATAGATTTCGAAAGCTTCAATTGATTTGGATATGATCGTAGTATCGGCCTGAAAACATTCCATAGGTGTATTCGTAGAGTACAGTTTCTATATATACTCTTCTTTAATTCCATACGAAGAAATCATCAGTTATATTCTATGTATGAATTTATCGTTAAATATTCTTTCTTAATAATCATCAAACATTTATTAGAAATTAAATAATAATTTATTTGAAATCAGAAAATAAAGGAATAAATTTTATATTTCATTAGTCTTTGATGATTTTGTTTTTGTGTATATAAATAATTGTCTATTTGATTAAGTAAGATATCACTATTGACATAATGATGACAATGACAATGACAACATTGAAATAATATTGGCATTACATTAAAATATGGAATAGAACTTAAATTGGAGTAAATTGAAAGTGAAGAGGAACCATCAGAAAATATTCTTGTTGATTCAAGTTGATAACAATTTTTATTTATGGAAGATGTCGATAATATACCAGAATCGTTTGAATAGGATAAAGGCAATGAATAACATTCACTTAGATCAATCTAGATGATTTAATAAAAATTTTTCTAATCGAAAAATATAAATAAAGAAACTTCCATAATCATTTCTGATTGATTTTTGTTGTGATGAATACGAAAATTCTTTATAACCATTAGGTTTCTTTATAACATCACAGGGTATGATTTCTATAACGAAATTATCAGTATAAAATAGAATTATCAGAATGTTCCCATTTGATTTCGTAGCAGATAATCGAAATGTTTTTCGAATAGCACGAGTAATTTTCTACATATGTTAAACTTACTTGTCGAATATTGTTTGACATATTCAACTAGTTAATGATGCAGTAAAGACTTTCAATTGTTAATCTTATCTTGACTGATGTAGAAATAAAAATGTACTAAATATGAGATAGCATTGTCCTTTGCATATATTCTTTTTTTTCTGGTCTCATTAGATACACACATTCTAACAAATATAATTAAATATAGATAATCCTCCTTCATCTTGTTGAATGATATATTAATTGATAAGTATCTCTCATATAGTGAAAATGAAACAGAGCAAAGCTTTTATAAAAAATTATTCATTTCACTTATGTTATTATCAATGTAAATGCATTAAAATTTTTTCATTTAATTCTTTTCTAGCATATTCAAAAGTTAATGATAAAATAAAAATCGTCGCAGTGTATTAATAATGTTTTAAATAGTGTAATTTCAAGTTTTCGTTCACATAAATGATAGATATAAAGGATAATAATCAATATCAGTATTTGTAAATTTATCGATATACATAAGAGTGTATTAAGATTAGAAACCTGTGGAATGGTACGAAATCCTATTTGTCTCGTCGTGCGAAACGTGTTGAAAAGAAAACCGGAGAGTGTCGATGTACATATAAGTGTTAGTCTTTTTCAAATACACCAACGCATACACTCTAATGCAATGTGAGTAATGGTCCAATATAAAATGTTTGGCTTCTTAGATATTCTTTATGATTTTCGACGTTTGAAAACAATGACATCATCTTACGGATAATTTCCAAGATAAAACTGTTATATTGTCATGACTTTGCTGACACATTATTTATTCTGAAAAAAAAAATCATACATTATTGTGTATACAGCTTGAAATTTTTTAAGTATAAGAGCAATTGAAATATATAAATAAAAGTGATTGAAGTAAATATTTCACAGGAAAAAAAAAGTTCGTTTCATACACAAAGCAATGACAAATGAAACATTTGAAGATGTTGACTATGCTCGTGGAGTAGATATAATAAACGATACATCGTCGGACTC